>JAEQBH010001885.1:0-240862 GCA_016808115.1 Tetrastigma voinierianum | reverse complement strand
ATCTCAAGATCTCAAGATCTTCTCCCAAACGACCCTTTGAAACTGGCTTTATGAGATTGCCGACCTCTCGGAAAAACCGTAAAGGAGAGAAAAACCCGTATGTGATAGAAATGTATCCTTGTGGCTCGGGAGGGACTTCCGAGCTTTCCCTTAAATAGGAGCCACCACCGGCCCTCTAATAACGAGCCGGGTCGGTTCAGCCCACACACTAGCCAGCCCATATGATTTATTAAGAAGCCCAATAACCTCACTTAATTAGACCAAACTTAATTCAGTTTTAATTCCAATTAATGAAGCCCACTTAATGAAAACCTACACAAATAGCCAACTACTTGATGAGCCAATCTCTTTAAAAGAAGTGTCAGTTGAGCTTCCAATATTGTACCTTCACTAGACCTGAGATTAGTTTCTCTATCAACTAGGCGTGTCAATTTATGCACAAGTCCATAGCAAAGGCATTCGCAAGTCGTTAGGATGTGAATTCTCGTTATTTATGTTTTTGGTGGTTTAGTTGTTACAAAACAGCTTTATAACACTCCGCCTCTATCATGATCAAACGAAATTGACAGTAAATGAAAATCATTTCGTGGCCACTAATAAGAAATAAACAAATGCAATAAAAATATAGGGATACACGAAGTTGTTGACGTAGTTTGATGAACAAACCTCCTCTGCGAGGCCACGTCCAAACATCGAATATTTTACTTAGAATCAATTCAGTAGAAAACATTTTCGGTCTTACACATTCAAAGACACCCTCTTGATGTCCTCAGTACTGAATCTCGCTAAGGATCTAGTTCAACAAACACCACTGTGTCTTTACAAGCTTTCTCCCGAAAGCTAAACGTTGTCCACACAAATGATACTTTCGCAAAAATAGAGGTCACATACAGAGACTTTTCTCAATAAAATTTTCTCTGCAAAACTCATAGCACATGAAAATATTTTTCTTCCCAAAAATCCTACTTGTTTGTATAGCCCTCAAAGGCTTATACATCACTTCCAAATCAGTCAACCTAAGATATTCCTTATAAACACAAATTTCAATCAACATAAACATACCAAATAAAGTTCCAAAATTCCTCATAAATATTTTCCAAAATAATTACTAACTAAAAGATTTATTCCAACAAATCATTTTTAGAATGTTCACCAACTAAATAGTTTCGCCTTAGAATATCTTCCGAGATAAAGCCACAAAAAGTCCTAACAATCCCCACCCCAGTAATGTTAGGTATGGTTTTTATATTTAGATTTCACGAGTAAGTGTTATGACACTACTAATGTGATAATCTAGACCTGGAGTCTCAAAATATCCCTCCAAAAATTTTATGATTTCCTATAAATCTAAAGTAAAATCCATGAACAATGAAATAAATAAAAATATTTTATTGACTTGGTAAACATACATACTAACCGAATAGAACTTAATTCAGAATCTTCCAAGCAATAACCGATTTGTGTTCGACCACGTGAGTGTGGACTCCAAGAACAATCCAACGCCTTTGCTTTTAGGATTTAGGACACAGAAATTTTCCTTAAATTGTTTTGTTACCCTAAACCTAAATATAATGTTATATTTATAATAGGGTTTATTGGGCCATTGAATTCACTTACATACTTGGGCCTATAATTAGCCCATATAAGTTCAATGGTTCAACTTAATTAAAACTTTAGTTTGCTTATTTTGGCTTAATTCTAATATTCTCCCACTAGCCCTAAAGCAAACTTGAAAGCTCATATGGATCATAAACTGCTCATAACACTAGCCACTTACAAATGGGTTTGCCCGAGGACCCATGATACTTTCCAATTTTGGCTCCCATGGAATTAATCAAACATAATTCCACAATTGGTCAATCGTAATTCACTCATAGTAGACCCATTGCACTTCAAAATCTTAAAACTTCTCATTCCAAATCATTATGGAAGATTACCAAGCCCTACTAATCTCACTCACATCACCTCCTTATGAATCGCATTTTAGTAATTTTTATTATTATACTATAAAATATCAAAATTACCATTTTACCGTAAGGCTACAAGCTTCACCTTTGACTTGATCATGGCTGTAAGTTTGCCCCAAATTCAAGTAGGGACGGCCTGGCCATGGACTACTATGATCAATCACCTTTTAAGCTACCTCAGGTTGTATATTGCCCTATAATTAGGGTCATCATGGTTCCAATGTCTAGTCAAAGCAAGACTCTACGAGTTGGAGTAAGAAGTTATCCAAGATCACTTTGAGTGACTATCACTAATAGATGGTCATAAGGAGCACCTCAAAATGACAACATACTCTCCTTAACTCTCTAACGACTGTCAAGGTTAACAGCCCATGTGAGATAGTAGCTAGGGGTAAAATCGTCCAAAGATAGTATATGACGATTTGTGATAGGCGACAATGTGTGCTATATAAAATGTGTGTACCTATATGCACAACCTCAAGTAATATAGTGAAAAGTAAGAGCATCATTCCACTGTGGATCGGGTTACTAAGTACCGAATAGAAGTAGTCCTAACTTTATCTGGATTAACACACAGGTGAAATTTAAATGGAAAACAAACTAACGTAAATAAATCCTAAACTAAAATGTCTAACATGCAAAGGGAAAATGTAATTACAAGAAAACCTAGGGTTTTGATTTCATCTAACAAATTCCTATGGTGAGATTCAAAATGGTCCCAATGATGCCTAAATTATACATTAATGGCGGATTTCACCTAAGCACGTGTTATTCTTTCTCAAGCAATAACAATCTACCCTTGAAAAGGTTCTAATGTATCTCTACCTCAAACGACCATAACCAAGGAATGCATTAAGCATTAGAAACCCAATAAGCCACATGTAACCCACAAATATCTCTATTCTATGGAGAAACATTACATTCTATTCATGGTCTAACCTAATTATTGTTTATCAACCTCAAATTAGGTCACACATCATGTTAATGGCGATCAACCATCAACAAGCAAAAGAAATTGAATAGAACATTTAATATATATATCCAAACATCAAAGATTACAAATCAAAGTTTAACACCATAGTTCATTGTTTGGACTACATCAAAACCCTAGAAAATGAGATTAGCTCATAGAAAGGGGAAATACAACCATAAAAAAAGAAAAGAAAAAGCAAGAAAATAGGAGAAGAGGATAGATGAAACCCATTTCTCTTCTCAAAATCAGCTTCTTCTTCTTCTTCAAAAGAACCGATCTCCCCAAGAGAGATTTGCCTTTGGGTGTTTCTACCGAAAGGATCTTCTCAATTTTTGCCTTGACAAGCCGCTCCCAAGCTCTTTGAACTCCCCTACGAACCCCTCTCGCTTGTGCCTTAATTTCGCTTTTAACACAAAAACAGAGGGAGGAGATAGCTTGACAAAAATCATGGCCTTGGCATCACGTCAGAAGGTGATGAATTTCACGCTACAGTGTGGCAAAAAATGGGGACTACTAGAAGAGGGGAAGCCTAACCATGCCATAGCATGAAAACTTCACTCTACAATGTGAGAAATTTCAGCAACTTGCTATGTTTTTCCTCCTCTACTTTCGGATGTCATAACTTTCTCGTTCAGACTCCAAATTAAGCAATCTTGGTGTTGTTCAAAAGCTCTTGAAATGAAGAATTCATCCATATAAAGCTTGATTCCATTGGGGCTCATATTATAGCTGAAAATGTCAAAATACAGTGGCTACTACTACATGTTATAGCAGTGTTCGCTGATTTTCCACTTTTTCGCTTTGTTTTCACTCAAATTTCACACAATTCCACCCAATGGTTGGCCTAATCACAAAATTGAGAAAAGAGAGCATTATGACACTAATATCCTTACAAAACTTCTAAAACCTAAGCAAAACATGGGGATAAAATGAGTATTTAAGATACTCATCAATTTGCACTCCTAAGTCCCGTTCAATATGTACCAAGTATATACTGGTATGATATCCTAGAGACCCACTCTAGTAGCTGTGACAAACTACTCCCAATAACTAGGCAGATATCATACCACAACTACTTATGGATTGCCAACATCCATGAACTATTGTGAACAACCTCAAACACAAGGAACTCCTATTTGTGTCCTCTGTACATCCACACACACCTAGGCATGTACAATGTGCTTGAACTAGGCCTAAATGAACACAATAATCTAGAGTAACTGAAACATCAATTTTATTTATGCAAACTAATTACATTATAAACCATGAAAACCAAAAAACTAGAGAGTACATCTGAGACCTATGTTGTATACATGAGAGCCAAACACTTTAGTCTTAAGTGCTTTAGTAAAAGGATCTGATAGGTTATCCTTAGATGCAATCTTTTATACTATAATGTCTCTTCTTTGCACAGTCTCTCAAACTAGGTGATACTTCCTTTCGATGTGTTTGCCTTTCCTATGATTCCTTGGTTATTTGGCTTGAGCAATAGCCCTACTATTATCACAGTATAGGATCATAGGATCAATATCCTTAGCTATGACTCCTAATTCCATAAAGAATTTCCTAAGCCATACCGCTTCCTTAGTTTCCTCTGATGTTGCCACATATTTAGCTTCCATAGTTGAATCAACAATACATGATTGATTGATACTCCTCCAACTAACAGCTGCTCCACCTAATGTAAAAACATATCCAGAGGTGGATTTCCTTAAATCTGCATTTGACTAAAAGTCAGAATCAGTATATCCTATAGGGGCCAACTCATCGCCATGATAAATCCAAAGTATAATCCCCTGCCTCTCCCAGTAATTTCGAGGAAGGCTCCACAACGGTTCAATGTTCCCTACTTGGATTAGATTGATACCTACTCACCATTCCAACTTAATAGCATATATCTGGTCTAGTACATAACATCACATACATAAGACTACCAACTGTTGAAGCATATGGTACTGTCTTCATGTATTCTTTCTCTTCAATTGTCTTAGGACACTTGTCTTGAGAAATATTGATTCCATATCTAAAAGGTGTAAACCCTTTTTGGAATCTTGCATGTTGTACTTAGACAATATACTATCTATATAATTTTCTTGAGAAAGTACAATAATCTTATTCTTTTTATCTCGTATTATCTTAATACCTAGAACATATTGCGCCTCTCTTAAATCCTTCATTTGGAATTGAGTAGCTAATTGGATCTTTACATTTAAAAACATCTCAAAGTCATTTCTGATCAACAAAATGTCGTCCACATATAAAATCAGGAAAACCACTATATCATCCTATATCTTTTTATATACACAAGGTTCATCTTCATTTTGGATTAAGACCAAAAGATTTGATTACCTGATCAAAACCAGCTTGTTCCATGATTCGATAAGCCGCTTAAGTCCATGTATGATTCTATGCAACTTGCATACCATGTACCGACCTTCTGCTATGAAACCATTCGTTGCATTATATGCATGTTCTCTTCAAGATACCATTATGAATGCTCGCCTTGACATCCATGTATCATATTTCATAAATCATAATATGTTGCAATGGGATAGAATTATTCCGATGGATTAATCATGGCCACCGGTGAAAAAGTTTCCCCTTGCTAATCAAACCCACTTTCGACTTTAACCTTTTGCCACTAGGTCCGGCTTTATATGTCTCAACCTTCTATCTACCCTTTCTTTCTCACACCCATTTAAAATCAATGGGTTTAACCCCCTAGGGTAAATCCACAAAAGTCCAAACATTATTAGAATACATGGATTCTAACTCTGATTTCATAGCCTTTTTCCAAAACCCGAAATCCTTATCATTAATTGATTCGTAGTAACCAGTGGGATCATCCTCATGTGACTCTGGGATTGTCAAAGATGATTTTCCTATCAACGTGAGTATAACAGGTGGTTTAATGACCCTCCCACTACGACGAGGCATATTTGTATCAGTATTAGGTATTAGTGGTTATGGATCAATAGGAACAACATTACCTTTGATTCTAGGGAATTCAATCCTTTTTTTTTTTTTTTTTGTCCATTCATTCATATTCCTAATTATGTGATTTATGATGTATTCTTCTTCCATGAACTTAGCATTTGTACTCACAAATACCTTCATGTCGACAATTAGTAGTCAGAACCCTCATACCTTTTGATATCCAACAAACCAACACAATTATGACTTGCATCCAATTTGTCGATGACCACTTAATACATAAACGGACAACCCTATACGGATATGACTTTAAATCTAAGTTTCGACATGTCCACATTTCCACAAGTGTCTGTACTAACAAGGATGACACCACATTCAGAATGTAAGTCAAGGTCTCTAGGCATATCCCCAAAAGGGGATAAAGGTAATGTTGAAAATCATTGACTACCATGTTTAATAGAGTTTGATTTCTTCTTTCCGCCACTCCATTTTGTTGTGGAGTTCCCCACCTATGTCGAAGACAAGATCTCATGCTCCTCGAGGAAAAAAGAATTCAATAGACATGTACTCACCACTCAATCAAAAAACAAAGTGATTTAATGTTTCTTCCAAATTGCTTCTCCAACTCAGCCTTAAATTCTTCAATTATCCAGCCTCGTATTTCTTCTTCAATAGGTACATATATCCATATCTTAAGTAGTCATCAATAAAACTGATGAAATACTCATAACCACCTCTTGCATGGACACTAAATGGCCCACAAATCTAAGTGTATCAAATAGAAACATCCCTCAACTCTAACTTCTATAGTAGCAAAGGATCTCTTGGTCATTTTACCTTGAATACAGTTTTGATATAGTGGTAAAGGTTCTAGATTCAAAAGGCTAATGCCCACAACCTCACTAGGTCTTTGTATTATTTTCAAATCATGCATGCCTTTAAGTGCCATAACAGTTTGGTTGATACTAGGTTCTTTTCTTTTCAATGATTTTTTCCACATTATTAACTTGAATCACAACACAATTAATATGATATAGATCATTCATCAATGTGCCACATGTAACAACTTCATTTTCTTTCATAATAGAAACATAAGTTTTATTAAAAGAAATTGAATAACTGTCATTACATAATTTTGAAACTAAAACTAAATTCTTTCCAAAATCTGGCACAAATAAACGATCATGCAAATTTACACCCAGGACCTCTATAGTCAGAGGACCCGGTAAAGTGTAACGATAGATTTACCACTACAAAGATGTTTGAAAGTCTGAGAATTTTGCAGATCTCGGATAACCATCGACCACACCGCCGAAGTTCGTCTCTCAAATTCAGTGCATACGAATCCATATCGACCCTAGACAATCGAAATTTCATGTATTTCCTGAGGCACCCGGCACACGATGACACAGGGACACGTGCCATGTGGCACCAGTCAAGCGGACACTTGGCATAAGGAGAGCCAGTGTCATATATGCTGTCATACCCACCATGGGATGGAATGATGGGAGACACATTAAGATGATGATCGCCATGTGTCATAATGATTGAGAAAGGTGTCCTACACCTAGATCAAAGTGAGTTCATGGGAATGGAAAGGTATGAAAATATATAAAGGAGAAAGAAAGGAAGGAAAAGGAGAAGGAAGTCCAGTTTTCATCAGATTCCAGCCGCTCGAACATCGAGTTCAACTACAGAAGCGAGCCGATCGCCCAAGAGGTAGGGGTTCTCTCCCTACTCCGTTAGTCCTGTCTAAGGGCCATTCGATGGCCATGAGGTGTAACAACCCTAACGCAGGGTTATCAACAGCTTGTGATCAACTGCTGGTGAATTACAACCGCTTCTTGGTCCTTTTATGTTCTCGTAATTGCGCTTCAAGGTGGTACTGGCCGAAAATACAGCTTATATGGTGATTTCAGAGTGTGTCACAGCACATAGACGAGATGTTGAAATGTGTACTTTTTTGGGTCTGAACATGAAGATCGTTTTGCTTGTTGTTGCTTAATTAAATATACACGTAAGTATGTGAAAAATCATGGATATATGTCGAATCGATGTATTTACATGGGTTGTATTATGGACAATCAGATGTTGTAGATATGATTATCCATGAATCATAAATGTTGCATGTAACATGAAAGAACATGCAATGGCATTTTGCATTGCATATGCACAGGGACATCGCGTGAAATGGGTGTGAGTGCCAAGCATGAAAGAACACCGTGTTTGGTGTTTAATGGTGGGCTCTGAAAAAGGGATGACGTCCTAGAGTCACACGGTTTGAAATTTATGTGTCGGGTAGTAACAAGAAGGGATAGACACCCCCACAGGTGAAAGACATGTATTCTTAATCAGACACATGAGTCAAGTGGTGAAAGGTCAAGAAAGTGTTGGAAGGTGTACGACGCTTGCGGTGAAACCCCATAAAGCTCGTTACCCACAAAAGACACATGGCTTTTGAATAAAGCGATTTTTCGGAGACTGTCCAAGGAGTTGAAATATAAAACAAAAATATTTTGTTTTGAAGATGAAGGTTTATCATACATGACGTGTGCAAGTGTGAGGGAGTCAGTAAGGGCTCGAGACATTGGCATGACATGAGAGATCACGCGTAGAAATGCATGTTTTGCCCCAATGTGTTGATAATGTTAAATTATGGCATTGCATATGCACTTAGATGAGGAGTAACCCTTGTAGGAGAATTCCTCTACTGGGTATTGCTCACCCCGTCGTAGGAAAATATTTTTCAGGTGTTGGAGGTACACCGGGAGGTAGAACTCATCTGAGATCTTAATGGTAAAGAAGGCCAGATTATGTCTTATTATGTATTTTGTAAAATTCTAGACAGTTATCCAGTTTTTTGTTATGTAAAAGAGAATAATTGTAATAAAACTCATTTTGAATTGTTTAATACAGCTGACGTGTTTTTCCTGGGATTTTATGTTGTCCTTATTATGCTGGAGGCTATCATGGACAACTTATAGTGTCTTGGGAAAGTATTGAGGTGCAGAAATGCCGTAAAGGCCATTGCGGTGTCTGGGCAAGTTTTAGGTCGATGTGGGTTTCCCGGTCACGATAGTCAGCTTCGGTTCAGGTCGCTACAGTATACCTTACGCTAGACATAGAATTTCAGACATGAGGTTTTCATGTCGCGACATAGTGCCTATATGTCGCGACATGGGCAAGACACCGTGTCGCGACAGTAGCTGCGCTGTATCATGATAGAAAAGGCCATGATGGAGCGGTGTCGGCCAAGACGACAAGGGGTCGGGCGCACCAAAGTCGAAGCGCACGACAGAGGTACGCCTGTCAAGGACAGAGATTTCTCTCATTGCGACGCACTTCCCCGCAAAGGGTTAAAAAAGAAAAAAGAAAAAGAGAAAAAAAAAAAGGACCCCCGAGATTTAGGGCATCACAATAGCTATGACTGATTGATGGTAACGAAAAGAAAACAAACATATTTATCTTCATAATCAAATTGGTGTCGATCAGTATGTGTTCATTACTAGCATAAGACATGTATAATTATATATACAATTTGCACTGATAGTATATAATATAAATCCTAAAATTACACACACAATATAGATAAATAAACTTCCATGAGAACTGCTATCCTACTTTAGGCAAGTCTATTTCCTCAAAGTTAATAAGATATATAATCTAATCAATCCCAATAGTCACTTATCCTTAGACTAGGTGATTGACTTACCCTTTAAACTTTGGCATCTTGAGAAAATAAATAGGGACTATTTTAGATAGTTTATTATTTTCTTCAAGTTAAGTGTATGCACCACTTATCTTAGTTTCAATAATTCTTAAGTAAAGAGCTCCAACTTTAGGCTGGTTACTCCCACTAAAATATTTATTAACTAACTATAAGGGAGTCTCTAACTGTGATCCCTACATTCATTCAACTTCAGTTTACTAAAAACATTGAATTATAAGAGTGGAAGGCCATAGGCTTGCTAAACCTTCCCCCACTTAATTATTTTAAAAACTTAAGTGTTTCGAAGTTTATGTCATAGCCTGCTTATTCTTAAATTTAACCAAATTTGATCTCTAAATTTCTCTAATTTTACAAATTTCTATAATCAAACTAATTCTAGAATAAGCAATATAAACATACTAGATATACTTTCTGAATATGTTGCTTACTTTAATTTAATAATTTAAATATCTTAAAACAACTACATGTCTTACTCAAATCTATAATTTTATTAATAAGTTAAATTATATATCTATTTAATAATTATCCGTTAAAGGATAATTCTTATTAAAATATAATTTAATTCCAAGTAATATAAATTAAATTATATATCTATTTAACATTTATCCTTAGAGGATAGTTCTTGTTAAAATATAATTTAATTTTTAATAATAAATTAAATTATTTAACAATTTAACATTTATTTATTAAAAGATAAATCTTATTAAAATATTATTTAACTCATAGTAATATAAATTAAATTATATATCTATTTAACATTTATGATTTAGAGGATAAGTCCTGTTAAAATATAATTTGATTTTTAATATTAAATTAAATTATATATATATATATATATATATTTAACAATTATCCATTAGGATAGTTCTTGTTAAAATACAATTTGATTTTGAATAATAAATTAAATTATATCCATTTAACAATTATTCATTAGAAGATAATTTTTGTTAAAATATAATTTAATTTTTAATAATAAATTAAATTATTATTTATCTATTAACAATTATCTATTATAGGATAATTTCTTGTTAAAAATTTTTTTTAATTCCTAAGAATACACAAATTATATATTTATTTAACAATTATGCATTAAAGGATAATTCTTGTTAAAATATAATTCAGTTCCTAAGAATAAATTAAATTATATATCTATTTAACATTTTTAAGATAAATCTTGTTAAAATATAATAATATAATAATAAATTAAATTATTTATTCATTTAAATTTATTCTGATAAATATTGTTAAAAATTAATTTAATTCCTAAGAATAAATTAAATTTATATTTGAACAATTATCCGTTAAAGGATAATTCTTATTTAAATATAATTTAATTCCTAAGAATAAATTGAATTATTTATCAATTTAAAATTTATAAGATAAATCTTGTTAAAATATAATTTAATTCTTTATAATAAATTAAATTAAAACTAATTTATCTAGGATTTTTCTCCATGTACAAAATAATCCAAAATTAGTTAAACAAATAATTCCAAAACTCAATTCAAACGAACCGAATGAAAGGAAACATGAACTTTAATTAAAATTCTTCACTGTACAAAACTACCACAGACGTTAATTACACGGTGAGACTATTCACCATACGATTTGCGACCCAACAAATCAACCACAATGGTGCACCAACAGGATCACATTGACCTAAGGTCAATATCTAGGCTTTAGTTTGATTGAAATGTTATTTACATGCATATATCAAATATCAAATTGATAAAAAATAATTTTTTTGTTAACTTGTGAAATCTCAAGATTTCAAATCCGAATTTAGAAAAACCCGCTTATGATACCAATGTTGAAGTTCCTGACATCCCTCCGTAAATCTATGATTTCATACGCAACTAAGCAAAACCAAGAACAATGAAATAAATAAAAATAGATTTGATTGACTTGGTAAATACATACTAACTCTAACAACCGATCCGCGACCTTCCTGCGCAATAATCGATTTTGCAAGTCATGAATTCATAGAGCGCAGCTCCAAGAACAATCCAACGCCTTTTACTTTTCAAATTTGGGACATAGAGAAATTATCTTCCCTCTGAAATTGTTTTGTTACCCTAAACCTAAATATAATGTTATATTTATAATAGAGTTTAGTGGGCCACTGAATCCACTTACATACTTTGGCCTATAATTAGCCCATATAAATTCAATGATCCAACTTAATTAAAACTCTAGTTTGTCATCTAGGGCTTGATTCTGGCTAGTAATGACGTTAATTATAAATGAAAATTTTAGGTAGCCACAAATTACAAATAAAAACAAAATTTTCAAGGAAAATAATAGAGAAATGAAGAAATTGTTAACACACCAGTGTACACACCTACTATATGAGCCACACATAGAAATTGAACATTTAACTAAGAATCAAACTCGATTACAAACATAATCTCATACTTACACACTCATGTAGACATCCTCGACAATGTTACCGCTGTGAAGAATCATTTAAGTGGTCTAATTAGGCGAGCAACATTTGTCTTTTCAAACTCTCCTTAAAAGTAATATATTTTTCATGCAAAAATACTCCTTTACAAAACATGAGTGAAGGCTGCCATCATAGACTTCTCTCATAAATTTTCTATGCAACCAAAATTTATTTATCCACCAATAGGAAAGCCTCAAAGTCAATGTTTGATAATCGTGACATTAACAATAAATGAAAATTTACCGGAGCCACAAATTACAATAAAAGACAAAATTTTCAAGGAAAAATTAAAGAGACATCAAGAAATTGTTAACACAATTCAGTACACACCCCGCTATATGGGGTCACACTTAGACATTGAACACTTCACTCAAGAATCAACATATTACAAACATAATCATACTTCTACACACTCATAGACATCCTCGACAATGTTACCGTTTGTGAAGAATCATTTAAGCGTCTAATTCGGGCGATAACATCTGCCAGTTTTAAACTTTCTCCAAAGTAATATATTTTTTCATGAAAAAAATACCCTCACAAAACATGAATGAAGGCTGCCATAATAGACTCTCTAATAGATTTTCTATGTAAACCACAAAATATATTTCTCCACTAAGGAGGAATGTAACATCTCAAATTATACCCTAATAGTTTTATGACATGTTTAGGGTATAATAGAAATCGAATTGTGTTTTTAGGAAATTTAATAGTTAAGTGTGAAAAATGATATAATCGGAATTATTAAAGAAGTAAAGAGGCTAATGGTAATTTGTCAAATTAGGGTCTTATGGGACATTAAGTTAAAAGATTATAGGTTATTTTGGAATTGTGATAAGTTGAGTTTCAAATTGAATAAAGAGGGAGGACTAAATAGCAAAAGAGAAAATTTTGAGCCAAATCCCATTAAGACAACAATTTGTCTTCTAGGATAAGAATTCTACTTCGCATTGGGGTCTAGGGGGCTTAAGGGTTGGGAGAAGAAGAACTAGTTTCTAGGTTGCTATCTCTCCATTTGGTAGGGCTTTACTTGTTCAAGTAAAGAGGAAGAAAGGGAAGAGAAGAAAGGGAAGGAAAAGGGAAGCTAGGTTGAAGCTTTCAAGACATCAAGGTTAGGAAAAATCCTAACTCTCCCATTATTTATGGTTTGTCGAGCGGGTTTGAAGGTTTAAGAGTTTTTTTTTATATGGTTTTGCTTTGGCCTGAAATCAACCAACAAAAGGCAAATGACACTTATGTTCAAGCCTGACGCCCTACGCTTAGGCGAAGGTACGCCTAGGCTAACCTGAAGCCCAAAATTTTCCCAGTCTCTACCTCGCCTCGACGAAGGTTGCCTTGCCTTGGCAAAGGCCCTCGCCTAGGCGAAGACCCCCTTTGCCTAGGAAAACCTGAAGTCCCATTTTCCCCTCTTCACAATTTTAGAAACCATTACTCCTTGTTAGACTCATTTGTGGACCTATAGGCATGAAATTGGATTAATTGACGATCCTAGAAAGTGGATGAAAGGGTCCGTACATGTATACAAGTTATACATTATTAATTACTAAATAAAATGTATGTGACATGGACGATTCAATATGAATCAGGAAAGTACACTTAAGAATTGACTAAGTGTATAACATGGATATTGTAAATTGAAATGCTTGAACCGTATATAATTGTATGCTTGCTTAAGATTGGTAAGATTAGTCTTAGGAGTCCACCTTATGTAGGTCCTTATTTTTGCTATGATTTTGTAATAGAATTGTAAAGGCAATATTTTGTACAGTGGAACTTGTATAAATACAAGTAGTTATGGACTCAAGCATATATGTACAAGACATTTTAAACACCTCTGTAGTGGTAGTTCCACTAGTTATAATTTGTAGTCAAGGATTTTCATAATTCTAGCTTTTTGAAACAAATTTATGTCATTTATGAATCTATGCTTGAAAGGGGTCCCAAATAATGCAAGAAAATCAAGTTAATGTGTCTCTCGTCTGTGTAGCATCCCCCGCTTATCGAAGACGTGAGAACGGCATTATAGTTTAGTTGCATCGTGAGCTTCCAGTTTAGGCATTTTTGAAAATTATTAGGTTAAAAACATACCTACATAGTAATATGTTGGCCTAATGCGGATGTCCTTGTTTTTGTTTTTGTTTTTATATATAGTGAATAAGATGGAATGACCCCAAGACACTATTGAGGAAAGAGTCAAAAGTGTTAACCCTAAAGATCATGGTCCAACAGCCCTCAATCCTTCTAAGCCAGTTAGAAGTGAACATGTGTCAATCGAAGCGTTGTTAAAAATTTATCAGGATATGGCAAGGGTCTTAGATCAACTCACGACCCTTAGAGCTCCGATTGATTTGGTAAGAAAGCATGGAGTAGAATAATTCCATGGTACAAGTTTGGAAGAGTCAGATAAAGCTAAGTTTTGGCTTGAGAAACTACAAAGGGCTCTAGACGAAGTGAAATGTCCCCCTGAATAGATGGCCAAATGTGCGGTCTCACTTTACAAAGGTCAAGCTTATGATCGTGGAAGAATCTAAGAGGTCCACTGCTTCCAAACCCAATTACATGGGACTTCTTTGTTTAAGAGTTTCAAACAAAGTATGTCACTGATGGTTACTGAGATACCAAATGGAAGCAATTCCTGAATTTGAAACAAGGGTATTTGACAGTGGCGGAGTATGAAAGAGCTTAGGCCGCCTCAAGAAGCATGCAATTTAACCCAGCCTACTGAAATCCTTTCTATTGTAGACACTGAGATGTGTCAACGAGTTTCATAAAAACCACAAACCAGCATCATTGCAAGGGTAAATTTTTCAACAATCAAGAATGAGAAATTAAGAAATGATTAGTTTGAGAAGAAGATAGGTAAGAGAAAAGCTCTTCCAATAGTTCTTCCTGTAAAAGAACTGAGAATGTTGAATTAGTACATATTAAGCTACTAGATAGAAGGTGTTAATCTATAATACATCGGTCTAATAGAGTAAATTCCAATTAACAAGATATAGAACAATTTCCACGTCAGAATATTTATTACGGGTACTATGTAATGGTAATAATCAAGTTACTTACTGTAAGCAGATCATCTATATATGGTTGTTCATATGATCTGAATTTAAACTTACAGTATAGAGGAGATCAAAGTACCCCATCAATCGTGAGATAGTAAGAAATAAAGCAAGTTCTGGCACAAATATAAATAAAGCACCAGATTAGAAATGAATAAAACTATCCAACTGTTATCTCTAATTGTTCATGTTATGAGGTTCAGTAATTTAAAGATAAACGTGGTTATACTGTATTTTCTCTTCTATGACATTGAAAAGCATGATTTGATAGATCCGGTTCTATGCATTCTATATGCTCCAAGCACTTGTTTGATAAAATGTCATCAGAGAAATGAATTGTCATATGACATGAAGGCACAGTCCCCTTGGGCATAGTGCCATATCAACTGAGTATAAGAACCGTCCTCTAGCGATCCATGAAAAAGAGTTCTTTGGTGATCTAATTGCGTTGCCTTTTCATGAGTTTGACTTGATATTGGGGATGGATTGGTTATGCAAACATCGGGTTATAGTTGATTGTGAAAAGAAAACAATAGTGCTTAAATGTTCTGACCTGTCCATGGTATTCGATCTGGACTAGTGTCAAATGTAATTTCCGTTGTGCAAGCTTGACGTATTCTTAGAAAGGTTGTGGCTTCCTTGGCCTTAGTGTTTGACTCCCAAGAGGGATTAGTAAAACTGGAAGATATTATGGTGATATAAAGGAATTCGATGTGTTTCTTTAGTGAATTACCTGGTTTACCATCCAAAAGAATAGTAGATTTAGCTATCAAGTTTTACATGGAATCGACTGTATTTCCTGTAAGATCCCACTGTAGTATAGTCTAACTAAACTAAAAGAGTTGAAGTTAATCAATAATAAGATACCTGACAAGGGATTCTGCTCGACCTAGTGTCGCCTAAGTGCTAACATTTTGTTTGGTCAAAAGAAAGAAGACACTCTTCTGATGTGTACTGGACTTATCGTAACAAATAAAGTAAACCTGGAAAATAAATATATGTCGTTGAGGATAGAAGATCTTTTCGAATAGTTGAAAGGAGTTTAGTGTTTTTTCAAAAAATAGACCTACGACTTTAGATTTAACATCAACTTCAAGATGCCTGGAAGGTTTGAAATAGCCTTTAGTATCCGTTATGGTCATTATGAGTTTTTAGTAATAAATGTTTGAGTTGATCATAATGCACCCACTCGGCATCTATGACTTGATGAATAGGGTATTCCACCCTTTTGACCAGTTTGTATATTCATAGATGACATCTTGATGGTATTCTAAGGATAATAACAATGTTAAATATTTATAGAGGTAACAAACTTAGAAAACCGTTGTTGCAAATTAAGTAAGTGTGATTTTCAAGTTTACATGTCATTCTATAGGCCATATTGTGTTTGTAGAGGGTATTAGAGCTGACCCTACAAAAATTTATTATCAGAGTTGGAAACCGCCTCAAATGTAATGAGAAAGTTTCAGTTTAGCTTGGTATTATCTGAGAATGCTCAGAAGGATTCGTTATAAATTTCATGACTCATTTTGCTGGTCTGAAAGGGTAGTTTTCTTCTTGAATGAGGATGATAAACACACAAAGTTTAATAGATAAAGTAGTAAGATGGGGTTTAAGTAATTGTTGTTAATCAACCTCACTCCAGCAGAGAATACTATGTACAATGATGCTTCAAGGATTGGTTCAGATGTGTATTGATAAAGATGGAAACGTGGCATATGTCAAAGACAATGGAAACAAGATAAGAACATCCCACAGATCCGGAGTCAGCAGCTGAGTGTTCCATTTGGAAAATATGAAATACATACAGAAAAATAATGAAGGATCTGTACGTCACTCCTGAATCGACATGTTGTGACCTACACACTCACAGGTGGTTATATGGCTGATTTGCTGAAGAAAACGATGGATTTGTCCAATCAATGAGCACGTGTTCATAGTTCAAACCAAACTCATCGTCCACTAGTATGGATGTTAACAAATGGTGCTAAATAACAGATGAATGGTGGTCAGCAGATGTGACTCATGTCATAGGTGGATTTATGTCATTTACATTTAAACTGTTCAGAATGAAGAATTATGGGTAAACATGACTATCCCACCTGAGGTTGAGATACGGACTGAACACTTAATGAAGAGAGAATGATACAGGTATGTATCCAAATGTCCGATCGGCTTCAACATAAAAGCTTCAATGATCAGTGACATCACCGTTCAACCATCCCAATTCCAAATGGAAGTGGGCAACATTGATTTAGTCCAGTTTTCCTCACCCAAAAGAAGCATTATTTCAGTTTGGGGTAATTGTCGGCTGTAATTTACAACGCCCGCAACTCTACCACCATTAGATTAACCATGATCAAAGTAGTGGATGTGGCATGATAGATTGGTCCCATTGCATAAGATTCCACTATCAATAGTGTCCGATCAAGATCCATTATTTACATCATGTTTGAAAAGAACTGATATCACTAGCACTTCGATTGAATTCTTAGCACAAATTTTCATCCACCAATAGGTGATAACTCAAAAGAGTGATCATGTTAGATATTACGTTTCAAGTACGTTAGATTTTCAAAAAGTTGATAGGTATATTCCCTCTGAGAAATTTTTCTTATAACAAGATCAGCCGCACACACAGTCCCTACGAAGCTGTGCAGAAGGTAGAACCTTATGTTGGTTACTTGAATAGAGCATAAAGTAATTCAAATCAACATGGTAAAGAGACGTAAGAAAATTCCTCTGTTATTCAAAGGTTAAAAAATAGTATAGACAAAAATCGTGATGCAACCTGGAAATAAAAGATTATAGAGTATGGTCGAGATAAGGTTTTTTGAAAGTATCGCCCAGGATGAAGATAATTCCTAGCTTGAAAGAAAGGAAACTGAGTCTAAGGTTTATCGAATCTATGAAATCTAAGAATTTGGACCAGCCGCAATGCTTACACCTCCTCCGAGTTGGCCAAATTACATAACTAAGTTCCATGTCCACTGTCTATTACTGCTTTGATTGACTGCACATCTTGCCACAACATAAAGATGTACATGCAATTAGATTCTTCGATGAAGAGCCAAAATCCATTTTAGCTTGGTATGAAGTAATTACAAATAAACAAGTCCTCTAGTGAAGGTACTTCATGTCACCATGGTATGAGGAAGCAACTTGGGAGCCGAATCACAATGATATTTAAATACCCTGAACTCTTCATCAGTATGAATTTTCTTGGTATCTAAATTTTTAAGGAGGGTGAGAAATTGTAACATCCCAAATTATACCCTAGTAGTTTTATGACATGTTTAGGTAAAATAGAAATTGAATTGTGTTTTTCTAACATTTAAGAGTTAAGGTGAAAAGGAGATATAACTGTAATTTTATTAAAGAAGTAAAGAGGTTAATATGAATAACACCTGGGTCTTATGGACATTAAGTTAAAAGATTACAGTTTTTTTCGAATCTGGGATGTTTCTGAACAAATCATAAAGAGAGTAATTAAATAGCAAAAGGGGAAAAGTTTGCCAAACCGCATTAAGACAACAATTTGTCTTCTAGGATAAGAATTTCCATTTTCGGCTTCGGGGTCTAGGCTTTTCTGTAATGGTGAGAAGAAGAACCAATTTCTTTAGGTTGCTATCTCTCCTTTGTAGTTCTTCTGAAACAGCAAAGAGCAAGAAAGAAAGAGAAGAAAATGAAGGAAAATGGAAGCCAGTTGAAGTTTACACATCAAGGTTAGAAAACTCAACTCTCCTGATTATTTAAGGTTTCAATGTTATTCAGCCTGGTTTAAGAGTTGTTTTGATATGGCTTGTTTTGGGTTTGAAATTGTTCGATTTAAAAAGGGAAAATGTGACACTTTATGTTCAGGCTCTGACGCCTCACGCCTAGCAAAGGTCTATTCATTTAGCTAACCTGCTTCAAAATTGGCTCACCCATCAAGTCCCTTTTTTCCCTTCCTTTTGTTAATTCTAGAAACCATCTTGTTAGGACTACTGAGGTGAAGTTCGATAGGCATGAAATTGGATTAATTGATTCATCCTAACAAGTGAATGAAAGGGTTCGTACATGTATACAAGTTATACGTTATTAATTACTAAATAAAATGTACGTGACATGGACGATTCAATATGAATGAGGAAAGTACAGTCTTAAGAATTGACCAAGTGTATAACATGGATATTGGTAAGATCAGTGCAAAATGCTTCGAACCGCATATAATTATATGCCGGCCTAAGATCAGATAGTGAATGAATAGGCACATCTGTTTATAAGCCGACACCCGCCTAGCTACCCAAAGACTTTGTTTCGTGTGACGTGCAAGTTTGTTCAAAAGGTTACGACACTCGCTTCGTTGTAGTGCGTATGTTCAATGCTTCAGCACTTATGTTCAAGATACATCGTACCTGGGTACCCCATTGTGTCAAGGCCCTCTATCTACATTGTTATTAGTTTATGCAAGAACACTTAGTATGATTTGTGACCGAATAATGAATATGAATACAAATGTAATTCAACTCGATGCTAAGACATATCTTTGTTATGTAATTATAGTGTACCTATGGGTACCTTCAGAAATTTCATACTCCTACGAGATGAATAATATGACATATGGAAATAATTATATGCTTATATAATCGAAAGTGAGGATTAATGTAAGCTGCTATACTTGTCATTTATGTCATATATAAAGACTGCTTTTTCCCACTAAGCTATATTTAGCATGGATGTTTCCATCCGTAGGCCCAAGAAGTCAGCCGTGACATCCCCACACCCTAAGGCCAACACAGCATTAAGAATCCACCTTATGTAGGTCCTTGTTTTTGCTATGATTTTGTAATAGAATTGTAAAAGCAGTATTTTGTACAGTGGAGCTTGTATAAATACAAGTAGTTATGAACTCAAGTATATATGTACATGACATTTTAAACACCTCAGAGTGGTAGTTCCACTAATTATAATTTAGAAGTCAAGGATTTTCTATAATTCTGATTTTTGAAACAAATTTATGTCATTAATGAATATATGCTTGAAAGGGTTCTCAAATAATACCTTAAAAACTGCTAATGTCTCGCTTCAAGAAGGTCCCTTGTTTGTTGGAAGACAGAGGAAGAGATCGCTACAAGGAGCCTAAAGGCCTGTCTCTCCCCTCAAGGCTTCCACAATATATAATAATTAAAGGATTTACGTAAACTTAGAAAAATATAAAAACAAAAAGAGATTTCTTCCAAAATCTTTTTCCAGAATATTCTACTAGCCAAAGGTCTCTTTGCAAAAATATTTTCTAGAATAGTTACTAGCCAAACAGTTTCTTCCGGAATTTCTTCAAATATTCATCAGTCACTAAGTATCTTTCCAATATCTTCTAGCCTTTTTTTTTTTTCAATTTTCTAAACATACCCACAAAGTTAACTTGGATTGATAAGCATAACAAACTCATGCTATCTAAGGGTCATTTGCTCTATGAAGATTTTGTTGGAATTCTTTTGGCTAAGTCTGATCGTACTCACTCATTTCAAAACCGATGTAAAACGCTTGACTTAGTAAATCTTTTTAAAACTCTCAAACGTTTGAATAAATACTTAAAACCTTAAATGGGAGTTTTATTCTTTCCATACGTTGAGCCCTAAACACTTGGAGGTCATTCAAGTCGTTTATTTGGCTGAGATCTTTTAAAAGAGAGTTCTAACACTCTTTGAACACAAGTTTTCTTGGGACCAAATTCTTCCGATGTAGAGCACAATTACAACCAATTCATCAAGAGTTACTACAAGCAAGGTGTTATTGTTTGGCCAATAAAAAAAAGAGCGTTATATCTTGGGGAAGTAGATCTGTCGAAGTCTCAAAGCACCTTTAGAAAATATGATTATGCTTAAAGAGATTGTACACAAGCTCTGTCCAAATCTCCATATTTTTTTCGCATTTATTGTTTTTCTTCTTAGCTTCCAGTTCAGGTTATGATATAACAATCTCAAAGAAAAATTTGTAAGTAAAGAAAACGAACAAAAAAGGAGAAGTCGATACCGACAATAAAAATCCAAAAAAAAAAAAGCTTGCAAAGAAATGCATTTAAAAATAATAATAATAATAACGCTTCCAAGAAGGAATGTATTTGTTGGTGCTTGAGTCAAATAAATTTGTTTTGTTCAAAAGTGGGAACAGAGGTCAGGGGAAAGGATATATGAGCCATAGTATGTGGAAGCTCATTGTAATGACTATCATAAATTCAAATATGAATGTAAAGCTTTTTTAAAATTTCCTACTTACATGTTTGGAGTCTTCTAATCTACACATGGTAGATTAGACATGTTAATTATGATACATTATGGGCTGGATTAATTCAACTTAAATCATATCATTCCAAATTGGATTCAAAATTATAAGTGTGAAACTTGTGTTGAGGCAAAACTGACTAGATTATCTTTTCAAAGTGTTTACAGACACAATGAACTTCTTGACTTAATTTATAATGATATATGTGATTTGAAATGCGTACAAAAAGAGGTGTTAATAAATATTTTATTGCCTTTGTTGATGATTGCACAAAGTACTATCATGTGTACCTACTCAAAAATAAGAATGAGGTGATAGAGAATTTTGTTCTTTATAAAAATGAAAAATGAGAATCAGTTCAACAAGAAAATTAAAGGACAAAGAAGTGATCGAGTGGGGAGTATGAATCGTCATTTGTTGACTTTTATGCTCAACATGGAATTATACATGAAACCACAACACCTTATTCGTCTTAATATAATGGAGTGACTGAGCAAAAGAATCGCACTCGAGAGGAAATGATGAATGCACATGTTCGGTCTACCACAAAACATATGGGAAAAAGCCATTTTTATTGCTAATTACCTTTTAAATAAGGTACTTAAAAAGAAAGCAGAAGAGATTTCATATGAGTTATGGAAAGGAAGAAAGCCATCCTATAAATACTTACGAGTGTGGGGATGTTTGGCTAAAGTGGTAGTTCCTCCACCAAAAACTATTGATTGCATTTTCATTGGTTTTGCACATAACAATATTGCTTATCAATTTCTTGTGCATGAGTCAAATATCCCATATATTCACAAGAACACGATAATGGATTCAAGGAATGCATCATTCTTTGAAGATGCTTTTCCATATAGATCAGCAAAGAGTCAAGTCTATCAAAGCGAGTGTTTGAGACTACACGGAAATAGTCAAGATAAAAATAATGATGGTGAGGCAGAACCAGACGCATCAAAAGAGTATGATAGAAAACCTTGGTCTAAATTTTCAACAAATGTGCTTGAAGGGAAACCTCAGACTTTCAAAGAGGCAATGAACTCTATAGAGGGTCTCTCTTAGGAAAAGGCCATTAAGAGTGAGATTGATTCCATATTACAAACCATACTTGAAAATTGCGGATCTTCCACTAGCTAGGTTGTAAACCCTGTCCAAGTGGGTTTTCAAAAGGAAAAAGAGAGAATTTATCAAGTATAAAGCAAGACTCAGACTAAAGACTACAACAAACTAAAAGCCTAGACGCTTGACACATATCTTCCTATGATGAGAATAAACTCCATAAGGATGGTGTTTGTATACCAAACTGATGAAAAACAATTTTTCCAAACGACAGGATAGAAAAAATCTGTTACATAGAAACACAGATTTTTCTCTCGCTTCAAATAAGAAAGGAAAGTTTGTAAATTGGTGAAATCATTATATGAGCTAAAACAAACATCGAAATAATGATATGAGAAATTTGACAATGTTATGATGGCAATAAAATTAATGAATGACAAATGTATGTATGTCAAAGATATAAACATGGATATATCATCAGAGGTTCCACGTAGATGACATGCTACTCAAGATAGTGACGATAAGATGATTACACATACTAAGAACATGTTGAATTCAAGGTTTGACCTAGTAAACCTAGATTTCTAATGTTATATTGGGAATAAAAATCAAAAGAACATTAGATGGACTCATTCTAAGTAAATCACACTATGTTCATAATATTTTAAGTTTGACAAAGATACTCGTATAGCTAGAATACTCTGTAGATGTAAACTCTACATTTCTCCAAGAACAGAAGAGTGTCTCTAAAGTAGAATACTCTAGTGGCAGGTAGTCTAATGTACTTAATGAGTTGTATACAACTAGATATAGTTTATACTAAATAATGACCTGGAACAAATACACGAAATTTAGATCCAAGCATTGACAAGGAATTATGAGAATATTAAAATACTTATAAATACCTGTGATTATGAATTGGGATGGTGCAAGGATATCTTATTACAAAATTTGAAGGATAAAGCAATGCTAATTGGATATCTAATGTTAAAGATTCAAAATCCTAGAGTGGTTATGTGTTTACATTAGGAGGAACAACAGTCTCATGGAAATCCTCAAAACAAACGGTTATTAACAAATCTATGATGGAATCTAAGTTTATATCACTAGATAAATTTGGGGAAGAGGTTGAATGGCTACGACACTTCCTATAAGATATTCCAAGGTGACCAAAACCTATGCCTCTAATATGCATACATTATGATAGTCAATCTGCTATTGGTAAAGACAAAACAGTATGTATAATGATAAGTCTGGATGATATTCATTTAGAAAACAAACATTTTCATTAGACAACTACTCTCAACTCGGGTTATCTCTCTCTGTGATGATGTAGCATCTAAGGATAAAATCATGGATCTTCAACCAAAGGGTTAAACAGGAGAGTTAAATGAGAAATCATAAAGGCGGACAGGACCAGCTCGCGGAATGAAGCCACAATTGGATACCCAACCTAGCCGACCGAGATCCCAAGACAGCTTCAAAAAAATGACAAACTAAATCAGGAAAGACCTGATTTCGACTACTGGGCGATCTTCAGGTCCATTCTATGATGAAACAATGATGCTATAAGAAGAAGATTGTTTGCTTTTAATGATTAAGAGATCACCTATGTAAGAGTACAAAGCCGTCTAAAGGGAATTGAATACAGGGACACAATTCCTATTAAACTTTACAAAACCAAGCCGCATGTTCATGTCTAAACTAACACAAAGTGAAACTATGGCAAATGTTATGAAGATTCCTATAGAAGGTATGTCATCATCTACACAAATGATAGAACAGTTCAAGGACATCGTGTCTAATGTTTATTTAATAGAGTAAACATACTCCTACAAGGGAAGGTTCAAAGGGTAATACTTATTTCTCTTATGCACGTTTCAATCGTTGTACTCTGTCAATCGTTAGGAATCTTTGGTCCTTTCCCTTGGGTGTCAATTTCATTCATGTGGGGAATTGTTAGAATTTCCTTTAAGGTACGAATGTAATTTTCTCTATTTCAAAACTGATGTGAAACAGTTTGACTTAAAATATTTTTAAAAAACTCTCAAACGTTTGAATAAATCTTTAAAACCTTAAATGGATGTTTTTATTCTTTCCTTCATTGAGCTTGAAACAGTCAAAGGCCATTTAAGTCATACGTTTGGTTGAGATCTTTAAAGAAAGTCTTGACTATCTTTGAACACAAGTTTTCCTTCAATCAAATTCCTTCTATGATAGAGATGTGAACATAGTTAGTTCCCTGTGAGTGATTGCAAGCAGGGTGTTGCTGCCGTCAATCAAAGAAGACCGTTGTATCTTGGGAGCAAACGTTGTCGAAGTCTCAAGGTACCCTTGGAGAAGGTGTGATTATGCTTTAAGGAGATTGTGGCTACACAAGATTCGGTCTAAATCTCCATTTCTTTTTTTTTTTCTTTTTTTTATCAGATTTATTATTTTTCTTCTTCTTTAGTTTCAGTTTGTGCTATGCTATAACATATTTATCTCTTTCTTGTTGCATGTACACTAACTAGCTACTTGTTCTAATGATAAAAGAAATACTGCGATTATCGTGTTTTTCTTGACGCTAAATTTTGGTTTCCAACACTTGCTTTAAGCAAAAGGTGCATGGTATCCACATCTAGTACTAATTTTGAGTATTGAGGACTTGCCAACACTACTATTGAAGTTTACTGGCTTAAATTCATAATTTATGACCCTCCATATTTGTTTTTCCTTCACCTCCTATCTTTCTTTTTGTCAACGTGAGTGCTATTCATTTGGCTGTTGATCCCTATTATACATGCTACAGCCAAAGCACGTGAAGATTGACTACTTTATCTGTGATTTGTTGTGAAAAATTTTTCTCCTCGTTCAATATACACCTTTGAGGTCAATTAGTTGGATGGACGAAGGCTCTTTCAATTGCTTAGTTCTCTAGTTTCATTGCAACTCAGTCTTACCTCAATAGGTGAGCTTAAAGGGGGATATAAAACCAATTTCTTGAGGGTACATAACTTTTAAATCTCTATTAATTTTCTACTTCATTTTCTTATTATTTTAACCAAAAGGTCCTATTATCCTTAATTTTGAGGGTGGAGATCACCTTCAGTCAAAAGAAAACCTTATTAGATTCTGTTTGAGTAAAAAACTTAATTAAATACTTATTTTATAAAAACTTATTAGATGAGAACTTATATCATAAGGACTTTATTCAATAAATTATTTATGTTTGGATGCATATTTTAAAAGCGTTTATGCATTATTTCACATTGAATACACAAGCTACACAAACACTTATAACAACTTAAATTACTTAAAAAAACCATCATAAACACTTATAAAATTAAAGTGTTTGAATAAATAAATATTTGTCATAATTTTTAAAAAATTAAAAAAACTAAAAACTTAATAACTAAAAATTAATATTATATGTATGTGCTTCTACCTCTCCCTTGAATAAAAAAATTATATGTATCATGAAACCATGATAAAAAAAATTAAAAATAAAGTAAAGATTCATTATATACTAAAAACATTTATCGTTTAAATGTAATCAGTAGTATAAAAAATAGCTAATAAACAATTCTCTCATCTTCACTTTTGTTTCATATTATAGGTTTTTTTTTCTTCATTAAAATCTTGACACTTATAAATTCGAATGTTATATACTACGAATCATAAGATTTGGGCGTATTTATGCACAAAAGCCTCTTGAGGCTTTGAGACGTAAGGTGCACTTGAGGTACGGCCTTTTATGAGTGATACACATCATATATAATATAAATAAAAATTATATACCTCACTACATATTGTCTATAGATTTTTACATAATTTTTTGAATCTATTTTCTATTTATTTTTTTATTTTTTCACATATTTTTTCCTATTTTTACATAAATTTTAAAAAATTTAACTATTTTTATATATTTTTCTGAATTTGTTTTCTATTTTTTCATTATTTTCAGTATTTTTTCCTATTTTTACATAATTTTTTCAAAGAATTTACATATTTTTTACATAATTTTTTAAGAATTGCTTTTCCTATTTTTTCACTTTTCTATTTTTACATACTCTATCATAAGGGACGTGTTTTTTTCATCAAGATGATCGATTTTTAGGTTTACTTATTTTTATATAATTTTTTTTAGAATTTCTTTTTTATTTTTTAGAATTTTTTCATTTTTTTTTTAAATATAATTTATCAAAATAACAGTTTTATTTGTCAGGATGATAGATTTTAAATCTTTCGTATAAAGATTTTTATGTTTTTTTATAAGTTTATTTATGAAGCTTATTGAAATAAGCTAAAATATGCTTATAGAAAGGTTATGTTATTCCAATACCCATAATCTTTATCAAAAGTATTTATAAGGAGAAGATAAAACTTAAATAAACTATAAATAAGTTCTTCTAAATGCATCTTAATCCTAAAATACTTGTTACAGCATGAAACCTTTTTTTATTTCTATACTAAACCCCCCATCCTCTCCCTTCCAACATTATTATTAACAAAAAATAAGTTGCCCCTGCCCCCTTATCTTATTTAATGCTACATCATTTTTATTATCATTGAATAAAAATTTAAGTTAGAGAATACGTTCAAATTAAAATGAAAAGACAATTTCAAGTTTCGTGGTGGTTTTGATTAATTTTCAATATAACTCATGGACGAAAATGCCCGTAAATGTTTCATTGAAATTTCCTATTTCAGTGGGGTGGAACATAAGAAATTTCAAATGCCAGAAATTTCTATATTTTTCAGTATATTTAGGAGAAATTTCGAGTTGAATGGAAATTTTGGGGAAAGAAAACATGAAAGGCATGCATATGGTGATTTTTCGACCAAATATCATCGAAATTTCAGAAATAAATAACTGGAAAAAATGAAACTTTTCGGGTGAAAAAGAAAAAAGACTGAAAGGATTGGCTTCGCACCTCGGTCACCAACTTGAATTCACTTATCTTATTAAAAATATACTTAAAAATTATTTTTTCTATTGTTAATAATTGTTCTCTTTTCTATCTTCTCTGTAACTTCATCATGACTTAATCTCTTTACTAAATCCGAAACAACGTCAAAATGTTAGTCATGGTTCTACTTTTATTTAAAAGGATTTTTCTAATATTTTAAGGACTTGTTATTTATTTATTTTTTGTTTATTGATATTCTCTATAAAAAATTTCGTTGATATTTATTTAATAATTTCTTTAATCCATTTTAAAAAAAAATATTAAAATATTTATTACACTTCTTATTCCAGTGTTTTATTTTTCCTTTTTCATGATTTCTTATCCATCTTCAGCCCACCAATATTTTGTATCAAAATTTGGGTCAACAATTTTCCAATAATTTCTTTAATTCAATTATCTAAAGCAGCTCCATTTTAAGATTTTTGAATGAATTCTTATCTATTTTTAGCATTTTGATATTTTATATCAAACTTTATATCGATATTTTCGTAAAATCAAATTATGATATATCGGTTCATAAATCTTAATGGCGGTACCCGATTATAGCAAATAAAGATGAATAATAAATAATAATAGTAGTACACAAAAATGGGATAAATGATAAATAATAGAATTCAATGGATGCACGTGTAGAAATAAAGTCAACAAGTCACGGATGAAAAATGCCTATTCCCGAAAGAAAGAAATGTCCAGCTGTGAGGAAAAGAAAGGGGCTAGTGTGGACGTAAATACACAAGCTGTGAAGTAGGGTTTGTTGTTGGAGATCGTGATCCACGTGGAGATTAGAGCGCCCATCTATGATTTGTGTCGGCTACTACGTCCAATAAACTGTTATCCTACGCCTATTGGCTACTTTTTCTCAGCGATCGCACAGGCTGTCAACCAAACATTTACATAAATGGCTGAATCCCCAGCTTCCTCCCTTCACCAATTTTCTTTTCTTTACTCCTGCTTTGCCCTTCCAAAACTCAATCGGGATGGAGAGTAGCGGCAAGTCAATTAATCGGGAACTTCCTCTGTTTCCCTCCGCTCCTCACACTTGTTCAATTCCAACCATCGAGGAAGAAAGAAGCCCACAACAGCATCAGCAACAGCAACAGCAACAGCATCAGCAACAGCAACAGCAACAGCAACGACTTACCATTTTCTACAACGGAAAGATTTGTGTTTCTGATCATGTCACAGAGCTTGGTATGTATATGTTTGATTAATGAATAAAATGACTGTCTGTTAATTTCTGTTTCTTCCATCCTCCATTCTCTTCTCTCTTTGTTCTAATAAAAATTAGTGATGCGCGCAGGCAAGAGCAATAATAATACAGCAGCGAGAGAAATGGAGGAAAGGAAGAGAACTCCGCCTCCTCCGCCGCCGAGGCCACCACCGCCGCCGCCGTCGTCGTCTTTGCAATCTCAGCTCTGTGGGGTTTCGGGTGTTTCAATGAAGAGATCGCTCCACCGGTTCCTTGAGAAGAGAAAGAATAGGATGGCAGCTATGGCCCCCTACAGACCCCACTACAGACCCCACTAAGAACTGACGCGTAGAAATCACCATTCACCTCTACCATTTTTTTTAATTAATTTCTGCCACTCTTTGTAGATGGATGTATAATGATAAACTGAGACTTTAATTATTCTTTCGTGTGTTTTTCCATCATTGTTGGAATGATAAATCACACATATATATATATATATATATATATATATATATATATATATAGAAAGGGTGGCAGTTCGTGTTTAAATGACGAATGTACATTCCACCGTTAAGGCCCTATTAATATACATCGTTGCTCTCATATTTATCAATTCAATACGATACGAATAATAATCAAGCATGATTACTAATCCAAACTTAACCCATTTATTATTCAATAAGACAACGTGAATATGACCTATTTAATTTGATTATTTAAAATAATAAAATTATAATTAATCATATTTAACATAAATAATTTATTAAATTTAACATGCGTATTAATTTTATTATTTAAATAATATTAATTATAATTAATAATCTATTAAAAATAAATAACATATTAAATAAAAGTAATTAATTAATATAATCGATTAGTTTAAAATACAAAGCAGTAGTCTACCCTCCAAGTCCGGGAGAAGCAAAGGATTAAAAGAAGACTAATAAGCAAGTCTAAGAAGACGTCCGACCCCCGATTTGCACTCCAAAACGGAGCCCAAGCCATCCTTCCCAAGGGCTGATAACGCGAAAAACCCAAAGAGCCCATATCCTATAAATTGAATCGACCCCACCATGGCAGAATTCTAATAACCGCTTAATTATCCCTATTAACTGACAAATGAGCAAGGAAAGAAAATCTTCATCCAATAGTAATCAGATTACCATCAAATCGGGAAAGCCACCCAATTATAAATACTAAAGCCACCACCTGCGAGCGGCACAATACGTAAAATTCATTCCCTAAGCGCTGATTTTCTTCCCGAAGAACTGACTCAGCATCGGGAGAGGTAAATCCGCAGCCCGCTAATCTTTGCTTCCTCGTTTGCAGAGAAATTAACGTACGAGCCACGACCACCCAACAAACGAAAAGCCTGCCACGCTCTGACAAAGCATCAATAATAATTAAATTGATCAATTTGAGGTCAAATTCGTTGGCAGGCCAAGACGAAGACACCATTTAATAACGTATTAAACGGCCAACACGAACACATACAAAAACATAATTATATGTAACCCAAACTCAAAATAATGTTGTGCTTCGTTTGCCAAATTTATCAATCCAGAGATATATATATATATATATATATATATATATATATATAAGATTTAAATAATTTTTATAAATTAAATTCCAACCACAACTATTTTTTTAATACACGAAGTCTCTGTGATTTTCATGGTTATCACTATTTATATTTTGAAAATATTGCTTTAAGTGAAATAAGAATGTTTTTTTCACTCACTAATTAATGATCTTCTTTATCATAAGAACAACTTTTAAGATCAGGTTGTATTTGACACGGACAAAATTTTGACATTTATTGATGATAATGTGGTTTAAAGAGTTATCAATATATTTACATATACAAACATAGTATTGGATAATGAACCCATATAAAAAAAAGTTTTTTTTTTTTTTGAAATGAATCCACGTAAAGAAAGTTTTCAAATGTTTATTTTTTTTAAACGAAAAAAATAATATTATTAATTCAAACTTACGATGGACGTATACAGATAATAAATAACTAAAAATCATAAACGATGAAATAATATTCATATGATGATAATAAATCGATATAAAACCTATAAATTCGATAATATAAGGATTCAGAATATCTATTAATCAATTCTTTAATATATCGACAATCATAATTGGACATCTTTGATTGAATGATTCGCTTACTTGGTTCGAACCCATTCTAACATTGATAAAATAATCGTAATAAGCACGACGAACACCACATCGCAACAAAGTTCACGCATAAACCAAACGCGCCAATAATACAAAAAAAAAAAAACAAGATAAAATTTAAATCTTCATAGAAAGAACCATTTTATTAAAAAACAGCAAAAAAAAAGCAAATATTCAAATTGAAATTGAATGACTAAATATTTATATGTTTATATGTTGTCATAAATTGACTTTAGAAATTGAAATTTATTTTCAATTAAAAAAAGTAAAATTTGAATATATTTTATGGGAAATGACTAAATTATACAAAAAGCCAAACCCAGATGTTTTGTACCATGTAAAAAAGTAAAATATAAGATAGAAATATATACATTCAATGTTATAATTTTTATTAAGTATTATATTCGACATTATTAATTGGCATTGAAAAACACAAGAAAAGCCTTCTTCAATATTGGATAAAACCTTCTTACAATTAGAACCCTTATCAATAAAATATGTAATAAGAATTTTATTAGGTAAGAATGAATTTATAGAGCACAAATGAAACCTTAATCTGAGATGGAAATCTTAAATAACAATCCTAATATCTCACATTGGCTCTATAATATTTTCCTATGTCAAAACCTCTAAGGCACACAAAATTGCATAGTAACAGCTTCAACATTAATAACCACAAAATGAAAAATAAAATAAAATGTCAAAAGAAAATGGATCCATAGTGAAATTTAAATTACATGTGTTAGAGATTTAATTGGCATAGTCTCCATCAAAAATAAATTACATGCTTAATGAGACTATCACAACAATTGTCACACGAGATGTAGCATCAAGATGTGTGACACTCCTTACCTTATTTAATCACATTCGGTTTTGGGACCAATATTTTGTTGTATCTCGGCAAACGTAGAAGGCTCCGAACAAGAAGAAGACCGCAAATAAAGAATGGAGCAAGAACGGGAAGTGAAGATCATTGACGACAAGTTCGAGACCGATGGTGTCCTCAGAACTCCAGCGCTACTGGAGTAAAAACAAACTCAATCGGGAGGCGCTAGAAACACCGTCCTTTCGCACTCAATTCCTGCGATAAATGTAGCTTCGTAATCTGGGGACGAACTCGAGCAGGAACAAATAAAGATGAAGATAGATATTCCAAGTTGCAAAGAAAGTGTAGGGAAACCGTTTTTTAAATATCGACCTGCTTGTATTTATAGGCAAAAAAATTGGTTTGAATTAATTTAAGAATTATTTTGAAACGTTACAATTAATAAACTTAATTTAAAGAAGTAATCAATCATTAATAATTAACAAACTTAATGGTTAAAACCTTTTCTTGTTCCATGTGGGACACAACTTTTGTTTTTGTTTTTATTGAAAAACCCATTGTTTACAAAATAATCCTCACATTTTTCAAAAGAAAGAAAACTTTTGTATTTAAAACATATTGTTTGGAATATGGAAGAAGGTGTTAATGCCTCAAGTTTGGTGTTCAACAACCTTTCTGCCATAACAAACATAGATAGAATAAGGTTTAACTTTATTAGAGTTTTCGGTAAAGTTTATAGCTTCTATGAACTCAGAGTACTCTTAATCAGAAATTAGAGACCTTAATACCAAAAAGACCACACATCACGATTCAACGTTGAACGTCGTTGTTTGCGATTAGGCCACATGCGCGCGTTTTTGATTAATTCATAAGTACTCCTAGAAATCTTGTCATACCACATAGGAGCGACCCCACTAATAATTTATATAGGTGATTTCATCAAATACATACTGCATTTATATGTACCACCCATAAGGAATATGAAATCATTAAGAATATTAATCAACCTCTCAAACTATGCATTATAGCACCATAATCACATACCATAGGAAGGGACCATTTTGTTGGTGCTAGCAGGATTAACAAGTGACTTGTTATTACCCATATGAACCTTCTTCATGGGATCTCCAATCACAAAGGCTGGTTTCTATCACCAATCTCATATCAGCTAGTCCGACATCCACTCGATGTTTCCAAAATTAATTTTCTTCCAAAGGCTTAGTCAAGATCGGCCAAATTCAATTTCGACTTTACATAATCAATGGAAATGATTCTATCTTTCAACGCTTGTTCACTACCTCATGTCTTGCATTTAATATGTCTGCTTCCCATTAAACGCCTTTATTCTTTGCGATCGATATTGCCGCCATAAATCACAATGCATAGACACCAAAGGTGTTGGCTGCATTCCCAAAGGAATTCTCGATAAGAAGCTTCCTTAACGAACTAATCGCTTCTTTACCCTACATTCAAGAGCTATAAACTCTTATTCCATGGTGAAGGAAGTAATGAAAGTTTGTTTAGAGATGTGATTTCCAAACTACAACACCACCTCCCCAAAGTAAAGACATAATCTGTCAGGACGGAGTCCCTGTCCGAATCGTAGATCCAGCTTAGCACGCCGTATCCCTTCCAACACGTATGGAAATCCACTATATAGGATACCATAGTTCTGCGGTACCCTCTTAAGTATTTCATTAGTCTGGTTAATGCACTCCAATGATCATTATTGGGATTATGTGTATATATACTTAATCTACACACTGCATATGCTATGTCGTCTAGAAAAGTTCATTAAATGCATCGCACTCCCACACCAGGCATACCAGCTTGACCCACATGATCACCTCTATTTTTCATTAAATGAGTGTTTGCATCATAAGGGGTACTTCATGCTTGGCATCGAAATGACCGAACCTCTCGAGTATTTTCAACATAATGTTCTTGTGATAGCATTATACTATCACCCATACTTATGATTTTCACACCCAAAATGACCTTAGCTTCACCCATATCTTTCATGTCAAACTATGAAGCTAGAAATCTCTTGGTACTATGTACCATACTCAGGATAGTGCCAAAGATCAACATATCATCTACATACAATGCAATGATTACACATTCTTTTCCTGTACACTTTGTATATACACATTTCTCCACTTCAACAGATAAAAACCCATTTTTCAACAAAGCATTATCAAATTTCTCCCAATCGTTTAGGTGTAGCTTGTTTTAAACCATATATAGAGAGACTTGTTTAATTTGCAAACTTTATGTTCTTTTTCAGTGTAATACAACCTTCAAAGGTAACATGTAAATTTCTTCCTCTAAGTCTCCATTTAAAAAACTGTTTTACAATAATTTGATGGATAAAAGTCTATGAATAGAAGTTTACAAAGCAATCAAAATATGAATGGAAGAAATCATAGTAACAGATAAATTTATCAAAATAGTAAACATTTGTTTTTGTGAAACCCCATTACTAACCTAGCTTTCAGATTTTTCACTAACCATCTAGCAAATATTTTCTTTCAAAAATTCACTTGTAACTAATGGGTTTTGCTCCTGAAGGTAAATCGACTAACTCCTACGTTTGATTCTTTGAAATAGAGTCAAGCTCAGTTTTAATGGCTTCTTTCCAAAGTAAGGTACTAAGAATCGTCTAAAATAAGAAAGCATTTGGCTTCATTTTCAATTAAGTAGAAAATCATCTCCAAAAGAAACTTTTCTTTGTCTTTACCCTTCTCAACTCATCATGAGAGCTTTCCATATCATCCACAGTAATGGGCACATGCTCATCATATGAGTTTTTTTATGTCATCCACACCAGGGTGTATGGAGAAATTTTTTCTAGAAAGTGGAAAACGTGTTCAAAAATTTTAGCATTTTGTCTCAATAATAAGTTGCTTTCTAGAACATAACTTTTCAAAACTAGAAACTATGTTTTTTTCGCACTATTATTCGCATACCCTATAAACATGCAATCGTAAGTCTGATCCTATTTTCCTCTTTTAGGATCAAACATAACCTTTGGCAAAACACTCTACACTTCAAATATTTAAGATTATAATGACCTTTCCATGACTCATAGGGTGTCTTACCAGTTTTCTTGTATGAAATTCTATTTTGCAGATGACATGCAGACAATATGGCTGAAGCACTAACAAGTAGAGAATTCATCATCTCTTTAAGAATCCTATTCTTTCTTTCAGCAACTCCATTCGACTTAGGTGAATAAGGAGGAGTCACTTCATGAATTTTCCTTCCTTTTCAATAATCATTTAAATGGATGTATTCGTCCCCTCTATCAGATCTAATCCTTTTGATTTTCCTAATGGGTTGATTTTCTACTTCAACTTTATAGCATAAGAACATATCAAATACTTCATCTTTATTTCTAAGCAAGTAAACTTAGAGCCTAGAATAATCATCCTTCTAACTTAAAAACCATTGAGAACCCTAAATTTTACAAGGAAATTCTGAAACCATTTTCCTCAAAATCATCACTTAGATCCTTTCATGAATAATGGTTTTATCTTCTATGGATGCATGAATGCTGGGCACCAAACCCATAATGGATCCAAACACAAGAAAATCACCGATTATTTGTATAATGATTAATCAAATATTAAAGATTTTTTATAATATGAAATAAACTAAATTCAAAGAAGCTATCAACCGAAAAATAAATAAACCAAGCTGATATTTCAATTACCTTGATGATCCTATTCAAGACGCCTATAATTCCTGCTAGATATATAGAGTTTAGTCCTCGCTTAATGGAGGAAGTCCTGTCGCTTGCGCCGGATGCGCCACATCCACCGCACAAACATATCATGATGCCAAAGCTTCTACCATCAAGCATTATTGTATCGTGTCCATGTTCAAATTCCTAAGATTGTTGTATCTGCAGCCTGTAGAAGGTCGGAACAAGACGAAGACAACAACAACAAATGGGAGCAAGAACAGGAAGTGGAAGATCACTGGACGACAAGTTCGAGACCGATGGTGTCCCTGTAAAACGAGCAACAGTTTGGAGAAAACAAACTCAATTGAGGCGTGTGTAAACACTGTCCTTAGGAATTTGAATTCCCCAAGATACAACAGCCTTCGTAGTCTAGCACTACTAAAAATCACAATATCACCATTTTTTGGGTCGGTAAATTAGTGATTTTTTGGTCGGTAAACCATTACTCACCATTTGTCGACCAAATTGCTTAGTCGCAATTTTCCCGCCTATCACTATTTCACCGACAAAATCAATTGGTTGGTAAATTACTGGGGACCATTTACCACCATTTACCGACAAACAATTTTTCGACTATTTTCCGGAATTATTTACCGACCGAAGAATTTGTCGGTAATGAGCTCAAATGGTTTGCACTACCAAATCCGGGTCTGGTACAAAAACCGACTAAAAATTTTTAATATCATTGGTCGGCAATGGTCTCAATGAAAGTCGGTAATTACCGACTCATTTTAGACCATTTATCGACCAATGATATTAAAAATTTTGGTCGGTTTTTTGGTCGACTTGGCTCCAGAAATTAATTTTAAATATATATATATATATATATATATATATATATATATATATATATATATATATATATATAAGATTACGAAACAAAAGAAAAGTACAATAGTGCATGCATATTATATAAAGAGAGTAAAAATATTTTAAAACAAGCAACCAATATATATACGTATATATATAGTAAATAAGTCAAGAGAAAATAAAAACATGAATTCCCCAAATCCAAGTATAAGACATTAAAAAAGTGTGTAATACACCAATCATCCAACCTAGTGTCATCATCGTGGATGTCGAGATGTATCCGTCCGTGATAGAGATGTTCGCATCAAAGAGCCATTTGTCACGCTAACTCGATGCGACACGCAAAGTCAGAGGTGCCGGAGTAGATGTCAGAGCTGGAGCGCTACGCCGAACAATCCCGGGAGGTAGATCATCGGTTGAACCGCATTCACCTTCCCGACACTTTCGTAGCTACCAAACGCCAGACGCGAACTCATCCCTATCATCCTCATACACCATGCCGCCAGATCGCCAACCGACATCGTATCGCATTTCGCATCGCGCCCCGAAGTCCTCCATCACAGAACAAATTAAAATGGTCCTAAAGATGGAGCTCATAATCTGGTCATGTTTATGAGAGTAGAATGATGATAAACACGAACCGACGCCATAGATTCGCATCTTCTCCTTGCCATCAACAACCTCATACCAAACTGATTCGTGATCAACCGTGGAGCCGATGAACGAGAACTACCTGGCTGCACTGGTATCACATGAACCTCAAGTAGACTGAATACGCTGAGTCAGCAAATAGCTAACATTTCCTCATATCTCGCCTAATAAATGTAAAATAAGTATTTTAATTTATCTTCAAAAATAAAGAGAGAAGTATAAACCAAATCTTTGATTATATTTTTTACATGTTCCCCGGGGTCGTGACAACCCGTCAACTCGTCGAAGACCATGGATGTCGGGTAACCCCCGACACCACTTCATCGAGTCCCTTTCTCCAAGACTCGATTAATTTAAAATCGAAAGGTAGTTTCCTTTGTACGGGGAGCTCTACCAAAATACAACATGTCTCAATAACATGGCAACCTGTCCCAACATTTCACACCAACCACACCGGGTCCACATATGGATAAAAATGAGTAAAAATGGCCACTTGGGCCCATACATCACTACTCACAAAAATATATCCAATCAATTATATATATTACATGGTTCAAGTGTTAATAACCGTAATAATTCAAACATATATTAAACCCGTGGATGCAACAAACTGAATACGCTTGAGTCGCAGCTAGCCTAAATACTTCCTCATATCTTGTCTAATAAGCATGTAAAATAAGTATTTTAATTGATCTTCAAAAAAATAAAGAGAGAAGTATAAACTAAATCTTGGATTATATTTTACATGTCTCATGGGATCTAAATAAGGCTCTCTTCTAGTAGATCTTTTAAGCAAATATCTTTTATTATATTTCTTATATGGTTTATATTTCTTCTTTTGTTTTCTTCAATTCCATATGTTTGTGTAAATATATTTTTACAAAATCTGTATTTACTCTTCTTAATGGGTTTGTCTTGTACATTCTATAATGCCCCTTGTACTTTCTCCTAAAAAACGTTTCTAAATATTTGTACATAGTTTCAAGGTTCCGTGGGGTATTTTTTCCGCACGTATACTACTATCGATATTTCACATCTATTACACTATTCCATAATTGTGGACTGAGATGTTATATTTAGTATGGCCCAAGGCCCCACCTGGAACTTAGGTTTTTCTATTGGGTAGGGTCTTCCTAGGTTTGTAATCTATAGATTCGCCATAAGGATTGGTTTGGCCTGGCTCCATTTCTTTTCATAATGTGCTTATGGGTTCAGTACTCTCCTCTATTGTGTCTTACTCCATAGGTTGGCTTCTAGCAAAATGGTGTAGGGAGAGGTTGTCGTGACACCTGCTTCTCGGTCCGTGACAACCCGTCAACTGGTAATATCTGTGATTGGTAACCCGACCACCACTTCATTGATTCACTTTCCAAGACTAGGATTTAACGAGAATCTAGTGCAGTCTTCCTTTGTACCTGAGCTCTACCAAAATACAACATGTCCCAATAACATGGCAACCTGTCCCAACATTTCACATCGACCACACCGGGTCCACATACGGATAAAAATGAGTAAAAATGAGTAAAAATAAGTATTTTAATTTATCTTCAAAAAAAAAAAGAGAGAAGTAATTTTATTTTAATGAAACTTACATTTGCCGACGAGATCTCCGATCAACAAAAGTCCGATCATAACCCTTCGTGTGCGTATCCTAATAAGCTAGAGCACCGGGCTTCTACCCTCCTTGCGTGTCTTTAATTTAAACAATACATACGTTAATCCAATTCAAAAAATCCTTCTGAGAAATGAAAAATAGGCATAATTGAACACAATTCACAAAGTAATAAACATAAGAAGTATAAATTAGAAATAATACCAATGCTCGTTCGTGCTCACGCATAGAGCGAGATCCACAAGTGTGTGTAGACATGCCACTACCCTCTCCAGCCCGCTCTGAGCGACGATTGCCGCTTTGTTTCTCACACCTCTTCCTATAATCAGGACCCTCCCATTTTCCGCTTACCCCTCCTCGAAAACATGATCCCGGGACACTCAAATCTGGGCTTTTCTTCTTCAACCATTTATCTTTGACCTCGTACACCTGCAGAGTCTTTATACCGATCAAGATGTTTAACACCTTTGACCGCCTCTCGACCGTAGTCCACCTATAAACTTTCTCAAGAATTATAATTTAAACATATTTCATCGTTGAACAAAAGAATAAATAAAAGATGTAAAAATGTTATAGTAATATATACCTTAAATTCTCTCCAAATCATCAACTGGTCTCTATCCGTCAGTGACTTCCAATTATGTCCATGAGGTTTAAAGGACTTCCTCGAAAAATTCGTTCCTCGTAACCCCAGAAATTGAAACTGCATCTGCTCTAACTTCTCGCCCCGTAACTCCAAAATTTCATAACAAGTAAAAATAAATTAAGAAATGGATAAATCATTAGTTAAGTTTTGATATCTTACGGATTATCAATTGTCGGATCAAATCGAGCAATGTGGGAGAGTCTCGTCGTAGGGTGCCTGGTGAAGACTCTCCAACATCTCCATCCCTTCCTCCTCTCCCTCCCCACGCCTCGATCATTCATCAACCTCAAAACACCATGATGTGGATCAGCCTCATATGCCGCCGTACATCCACAACCTCCTCTCTCTCGTCGTGGGGTCTCATCCACCCCCGAATCTCTCTACCAGATCGGCATACCCGAGGCCCGCTCTTACTAGAACTGGCACGACCGGCAACGTGTCGCCTATCTCGTCCACGTGCCATATCTGTTAAAAATAATAAACAAAGACATTATTGATTAGTGGGGCATCAAGTAAAATACATAAGGGGCAAATGAAAATAAAACAAACATGATTAACGATTGAAATAACCAAACTCACCAACTACTCATTCTCATCATAATCATCTAAATCTGGTTCGTCTTCTTCTTCAGATGTAGTAACATCATTTTCAAACTCCTCTTCATCACTCGTTTCTTCCTCATGATCAATTAAATGTTCATCAACATCTACATCCCCACTTGTATCCATCCATAAGATCCAACTAAAGGACGCCTTCGCCCCCACCATGCCTTCGATTATAACATCATTTCCTATCATTTTGAAATGTTGGTTCTACATTACCGCACTTGGTGATGCGGATGTCAATTTGAGCCCTAGCTTTGATCTTGCACACAACTTTCCAAACTTTTCTAGATCGGTCCGATCTCGATATTCACAATAATAAACCCGTGGATGCTCAGACCGCTAAGACAAAAGGTTCATACTTGTTGAATCGCTTTTATCGTGGGCACATCGACAAGTTTATATCGAGGATGGACAACTATACCACATGTGGTGTTGGGTCGAACCATTCACATTTGAATAACATAGTTACTGAACCGAGGGCTTCAATTTTAACTCGATCACTTCACCAGAGTCCCGCACAGTCGATTCGCTCACCAGGCTAACGGATCCTTTAATGCATACCCTCATTGTTCATGTCCCAGAACTCCCATAATGATTCAGTGTGAAATTTAAAACCATTCACACAAGAATCGTTGTAAGTTCTAACCTCTTAAGGGACCTCGTGGGCTATAGTTCAAAGATAATGATTGAAATTTTATTTGCACGATTATGGAACCCGTAATCGAAATCGCTTTATTGTTGAGATTACAATTATAAATTTCCAGACGTAACATTACAATTGTTTTGTGATTTTCATGTTTAGGCAACACGATTTTCAAACCATGATGAAATTCTGCTCTGTCACCGCATCGACGCTTTCGCCATTCAAGTTTGAACCGCGACGTTCGTAACGAAGACACTAAATAGAAATGAAATTAGAGAAAATGGGTACATTGAGAGGAAATAGTAAATTAACATGCTAAATAGATCTCATTTGACTTTAGCATCCACTTAATATGATGGTTGAACCTCCTCGGACAATTCATTAGGACATAGATGAGCCGCAAAGATATTCATTGTATCAGCTAGATACCGCTTCTCGGGCACTGGTCGCTTACCCGGAGGCTTGAAATTTCAAACATATCATCATCCACAATGTCATCAAGATAAACTCATTCCGCTTCCTTAAGTGGAAGAGTTGATTCCCTTCTTTAAAATAGAATGATGCGAATTTGGCAGCCTCATCCATAATATACCCAATTGATATAGAACCCTCTACCTGAGCCTTATTCATGATTTTATGCTTTCTGGAGGATACATCCAACGATAATGGACTGGACTAGTAATTTGAAGCCAGAAGTTGCACCGGAAGATGTTTCATTGAGTCAAAACTGAGGGAAGATCTTCTCAAGATCGCATAAGATAACAGAATTTGTTCATCCGCATTCCTCAACCCTCATCGCCAAAAGAAGAAGAAGTCAGTCAGTTGAAGAATAAAGAAATCTCGCCATCGGCCCCATATTCTATTTGTAGAAATTCCTCGAAGAGCAATTGGTAACAACCTTCAGATGAATACATGACAATCATGGACTCTTCATGCCAAACATCTTAAGTTTGTTTGCATCCACACATCTCCCGTATTGTAGCTACAACCATCCGGAAATCTCAGTTTTTTTACCCAATCTAACACATCCTTCTTCTCGTGATTTATTCAACAAATGGTGGCCATCAGAGCTTATCGTGACATGATTTTTGCGCAAATTGAGGACGACGACAATATTTATTCAACCTGATCCTCACTGGTGTGTCCTTAGTTTTCCTCGAATGTTAAACATTGTATTGAAAATATCAAACACATTCTTCTCGATATGCATAACATCAAGATTGTGCCTCGAGTAAGGCTCACGCCAAGAGGCAACCCGTAATACTTTATTCCACCCACACAAGTCTTAGATATAGCCGCATTCACAACCTAGCATCAACATCTATCACCTTCAACCCTCTGTTATTCAAATCCGCGTAATTTCATCCTGCATCTAACCCCGGGAATTGTTTAGTACCTTTCTATTCTTAATGAAGTCTTTGTTACGTCAGACACGATGATTCATGGGCAAAACTTCAATATTGTTGAACCACGATCAAGTTTCCCGCTCTTAATTAATCTAAAAGCATAAGAGTCTTCCATACAATGCGGACATGCCAACATACCAGCAGTACTCCACCCAGACATCATAGAATACGATGGAAAGTCATTTATGGTCCACATGAGGGCAAATACAAGATCCAAAATTCTGCCGCTTGGAACATCATGTTTGAACCCCAACACCCCACAGATTAACCCGCTATCAAAGGTCGTAAGAAAACATCTATCTTCCCCCTTTCGATTCAGAGGCCCCACACTAACACAGCTAAAACATAAATTCCTCCTTCATACATAAGTCTAGAGGTAAATTATATGGGCCACCAATTACGTGCCACAAAGAATAAGTATCCGTATTGACCAAACTAAATAAACCACAAGAAATAAACCCAAAATTTAACATTTCAACTTCGGGGATGAAAAATCAAGAAACACCATCAAAATGTTTCGCCAGGCACGTGGCGGTGACACATCTTACCGTCCCTCCATGATGCCTTCCGAATGCCACCTCATTTCATTAGTCGCCATGGCTGATGATACAATCTCTCGCAACCTCAGTGTTACTGAAAATAGTGCATCTTCTTTGCTACCTAAGACCTTCAAATCTCCGTATATACAATCCATTTCAGAACCCTAAACCTTTTTGCTTGTACCCGAGCATGCCCACATTTTTTACAACCTAAGGTCACCGCCATCACGCAAGATATCACGCGCTTGTTCACAAGAATGAATGACCCCGTGACGGTAATCCCAACCCTTCTAACTAACTTCTTTGTGTCAGAACCAATGGTACTGGGACATTCAGGCAACAACTAATGAAATTAGACATAATATCAAACCATGCCTCGCGAACACCGGCCTCAAGACTTTATTTCAACATCCTCACTACGCTGGCGTTAGTCGGGAGTATGCTTAGAATTTCCCCATATAATAGTTTTTGTTCTGAAATTTAATCATGTCTATAGAAATTCCTTTGTTTCTAAGATTAGGTTCCTGTCCGGTTGAATTGTGACCCGCAGCATCACAAACCATTCTGTATATGTAGTGTGATTCATATTACCCGAGGAATCATCCGATCGCCCACTTAATGACACCCGTATCGGACCTGGCAACACCTCCGTGACTTCGCTTCACCATGGTATATCCAAACATAGTAACTGCACAAAACCATATTTCTATACAAATGCACCTTCACAATTTCAACATTCAAAACTTCTTATTCTCGACATTTAACTAAAGTTATAGCGACACCTTAGTACTGTGCCACCATTCACATACTCGATGTCTCAGCGAACGCAACAAATTCATCAACTTTATCCCCATTCATTAGAGAACATTCCATTCACTATTCGACCCTCGTACATCCATTCACGATCGTCTTCCATAACTAGTCACAAAAAAAATCAATTTAGTAAGCAAACGCGATTGTCCTCAATTATTTTTATGTTCATTAACCATTTATCGCGTCATAAAGTTATTTTACGCGTGTGATATGCAACCTACTACACATCCACCTCCACCTCCAATTCAGTCCAACAGCTTCTTTTCTCTTCAATAGGTTCGGGTCCTAACCCATTTACAAAAGTTAAGAAAAGATCACGGACGTTCGCTATATGATTTGTTCCTCCGACGTGGTTCTCCAAGCACACTAAATAAGTGATAGCAGAAATAATAATGATGACCGCTTTAATTTAGCAAATTGCATTACTATTTATATAATCACAAAACGGAGAAACAAACGAGAGCAGGCACCAAAATGACACATAATATATGCAATTTAAATAAACGCGACCATTGAATTAACGTCCAGAACTCAGTCCACTGGACAACTTAGTGTATTCAAACCCCCGCTTGTAATATACCATTTGGATGTATTCTACTGCTAACTATATGAATCAAACGACAACTTTAATCGCTTACGATGATGGCCAAAATCAAGTAAGAGAATTGCAAATGATTGTCAGATAATTGTAAAAAAAATTTTAGTTTATATATGTTAAACGATTTCTTCAATTTAACTTATCACATGTTCTTATATCCATATCATCTATAAATTCATACTATATCATGTAATCAACTCATATATTCCTATAAATTCTCATTCAAGTGATTAGTACACTTGATACCTAATCTAAATTTCAGAAATATATACTCAATGCTATTAAATATGATATGGTCAGATTCTAAACTCACGAAGCTTTCATAGAGTTCAAACACCTATAACAGAGTCCCAACGTAAGGAGTTATGCAAGTTGTAACCCCGGCCAGGAGCAAATTAAAAGAGTAGCAGCAGCAGCAACAACCACTGTTTCGTCATTTCTCAAATCTAATATGAGTTCAACTCTGATCAAGGTATGGGCGGGGATTCTAGACTCAAAGAGCTTCCATGTAGCCCAAGAACACCCAAACTGCCTAATGAAGGAGTTATGTAATGTTTCAAATCATGAAGAAAACTCATACACTGCAGTAATTGCAGCAGCAGGGCCACTGATTTTCTTCATTTTCGGATAGGATATGACATCAATTTTTATCAAGCTATATATGGGTGGATTCTAGTCTCAAAGGGCTTTCCATAGAGTCTAAGAACACCCAAATCCAAGTTCTGGGGCGAAGGAGCAGCATGTTTCAAATCATGAAGAAACTTCAGCACACTGCAGTAAATTGCAGCAGCAGGGCCACTGATTTTCTTCCATTTGATAGGATATGACCTCAATTTTATCAAGCTATATATGGGTGGATTCTAGACTCAAAGGCTTTCCATAGAGTCTAAGAACACCCAAATCCAAGTTCTAATGAAGGATATGCATGTTTCAAAATCATGAAGAAAACTGTACACACTGCAGTAATGCAGCGCAGGGAACCACTGAGACCTTTTGGTCGAACACTTGCTGAGCAAGGAAAATGCTAAGAATTGGGTTTAAAACCTGAGACTAGAAAAAATCGTTCTCAGAACTTTGAAATAATACAGAAATTAGAATCAACATGCTTAATTCATGGAAACCTTACCACAAAAATCAAACAAAACTTCTCTTTCAAATCCTAAAGACACAAAAATCATTCTTTTTCAAGCTAATTCCGTGAAACCGAATTAGGTTTTAAAAGATTTCAGAGAAATCCAAAACACAAAAACAAGGAAGATTGTTCTTTTTATTTTTTTTTGGTCTGCAGAATTAATTCCTCAACGGTGACATCAAAACAGAAATTCGTCAAAATCCCAAACCGATCAAACGGGTACGAACAAATCCACACAAATAATAGAATCAAACAGACACCATATCATATCAGCATAAAACTTACAAAATATCCAACTTTTTTTTTGCACAAAAATTAAGTCAGAATAAAAAGATGGATAGAAGAATTAAAATCAAATTATCTTTTATGAAGATTTAATCCTCCAAAAAAAGCAATATCAGTGAATTAGAAATGTGATGCCTTTTAAGAATTCTGTAAGGTGTTCTTGAAAGATATCTACTGGATGCTTTCAACATACTCTCTGCAATATAAATACAATGATAATTAATGACCATTTATCGACCAAAATTTGGCCGGGTAATTACCAAGTTTAAAAATTTTGGATCGCCATTACCACCATTTTCGCCAGAATTTACTCAGTCGCTAATTGGCTCCGAATTGGTTGGAAATTTTGGCGCTTAATTCCGCCTCACTTACAGATCAATTTCATCAAAATTATTCACAAGAAATAATACCTGCCTTATCGGAAATTTTCTTCAATTAAACCCCTTTGGGCCTCTAAATGGTCGTGGATTGTCAATAATTACCACCACCAGCTCAGCACTTTACGTAATCCGGGTTATTTTTAGTAGTGTAGGACGAACTCGGAGCAACAAACAAAGATTTGTGTAAGATAGAGTATTCTAAGTCGCAAAGAAAGCGCAGGAAACCGCTTTTTTCGTAACATCGACCCGTTGTATTTATATAGCAAAATGGTTTTAATTAATTCGTAAGAATTAATTTGAAACGTTACGAATTAAGTCGTAAGAATTAATTCGAATCATTATGAATTAAAACGCAAAACTTAATTACAATTGAATTCGTAAACAATCCTGGCTACAATTTATCATGATTTTATGATTAAAGCCCATTTTTACATCACAGGTTCCCCTTTCTCAATCCATGATAAAGTTCTACTAAACGGGTTTTGGCCATATAAACTCAAAAAACCTTTTCTTTGTTCCATGTGACACAACTTTGTTTTTATTGAAAAACTCTATTGTTTACAAATATATTTCTGCAAATTAGAGCCAATATTTCCGAGATGAATTAAGAAGAGAAGAGGTGATATCGCTAATAAATTACGATCAATCTGGTAATATTGATCACGTTTGGTGAGTTTATGTGAGGCAAATATTCTAATATGATATTTATGGAATGAAATAATGATCTTGATATCAAAATCAAAATATTTGTGAGATATTTATGGAGATAACACTGATAATCTAAACAGCTTATGAACGCTCCATAAATTGTGGATCGGGAGATCATCTTGCAAATCAAAGAGAATATTGAAGCACGAGAATAAAAGGGGACTATAATACGTTTCAAAGCGTCCCTCTGGGCCACACCAGAGTTGAGTTGAAAATTTAGAGGTCGAGGAGTTTCCATAGCATTGAATGTTATTCTTATGTTATGTATGCATGAGTTTCTATGGGGAGAATTTGGCAAGGGGGTACTAAATAGTACAAGCGTTGCAGAATGGCGGATCTCATTCCCATGCTTCACTACAGAATATAAGAAAGAGAGTGTTGGAGAAAGGAGGAACCTTGTCTCATGTAAGACCAAAATAACCTAATTGATATATACTGAACTTTGAGCCTTGGCATACAAACACAGCGATGTAGGCTTCACGAATCACAGAACCAATCTCGTGTCCTCCTTCAGGTGTGTGTGTGCTTGTGCATTTTTTTTAACTACATTACTTCTACATAAATTAACTTAGCATGTTGTATAACATAATATAGTTGGTTGCAACACTTATGACAGTGTCACAACATATGTTGCAACATCCCTTGAATCATTGTCATAACAAACAGTTTTTTCTCTTTCAATTGGTATCAGAGCAGGTCACTTCTAAGTTACCGAGTGAGATTTGTGGGTGCTTTAACTATTCCTCTGTGAGTCATAGATGAGTTGCTCGAAGGAAGAGGATCAACAAGATCAAAAAGAAGATTGATGCATAAATCAAGGGAGAGAAAAATTGAGTCATGTTTAGTGATAATGGGCCTTGATAGCCGAACTAATCTGTGGCGCTCACACCCGCATCTATCCGGACCAAGATCAACCTATGTTTCTTTTGTTGTTGCTCCTTAGCCCATTGTCAGTTGTGATATCGGACCATTGCATATATCTTTGATCAGGATGAGTCGGTATGTGATACAACCATGGACAAAAAATCGCGCGCTTCACGATTTTTCGCTAAAACTGTTTTCGTGGTGTTGAAAAGATTTTCGGGTGGAAAAAATCTAGTTAAAAATCGGAGAAAATTGCTCACTTTTTCCGATAAATAATGATATTTCCGAAACCCGATTTTTCCGGAAAAATTTCGATTTTCCGCTTCGCTCCAAAATAAAAATTGCTTTCAACTGCTCACCCACCCAAAATGCTTGGAAGTGACACCCTCCAACCACCAAGCCATTGTATAATGCAAACTCTTTTTATATTCTCTTATTATTTATTTGTTCATATTTCATAATCCCTTTATAATATTTTATTTTATTTTTATTTTACTTTATAACTTATAATATTTTTAAATCAAATATTAATTTGAAAAAAAAAAAATAATAATAATATCATTTAAAATTTTAAAATTATAATATATAATATTTTGAATCTCCTCATTATCTACATAATATTTATAATAATAACAAAAACAAATAAATAATATCTCTTAATATAATAATTAAATATAACATATTTAATTTAATAATTACTAATCCATTCGATTTTAATCTACCTTAATTCAAACAAGAATCATTTCATAATCTATATAATTAAATACTTAAAATTTTAATAACTGATATTTCAGAAAATATCCACCGATATTTTAATTCGATATTTCCGATATTTCCAGAAAATCCAATTACCGATATATATCCGTATTTACCGATATTCGATCCTCTGGACACGAACACGATTCGACGCTTGACCTCGAAAGATGACAAGGAAAAGCAATCAAATGTTGGGCCTAGAGATTCTAAGGAAGAGGAAACAACCCAACAAATTCAGCTCATGGACCACATCACCAAATATCCCAACCGTATCCGAAACCCACCAAATTGGATGAAGGATTATATTGTCTAAATAAGGAAGAATCTAGAAGCTGGGCAAAAGAGAACTACATCAGCAAAGAATATTTTTCCTTTTTCTCTCTTTCAATTTTTCGTTGTTGTTAGGACTTAGGTGTAACCAATTTCGTTTAGGATCTTCTTTTTATTTTTATTTTTAAAACAAGGGGTATATGTGTGAAGGGTTTTTTTTTTTTCCGTTGAAAAGGTAATGAAGCATATTGAAAATTCTTCTACTCCCCTCATTCTTCTTCTTCTCTAGATATTTTTCCCCTGTTTCTTGGTTTCCTAGAGTTAGCATTCACTCGAAGGGTGCAGATTACACAGCACCCCCTGTTCATAAGGACTTGCATTTGATGCTTTCATTGAGCCTTTCATGGCAAATCTTGAGGTGTTATCGGCATTGAAGGTGATTCAAGCACAATTTGAGGGCCAAACATTATCCCTACATCAAACATTACAGCAATTTTTGACCATCATTGATTCTAGAATTGAGGATCTGCGTTCCTAGATCAATGGCTCCCTAGGTTCTTCCGTTGTTGCATATTGCCCGCCACAACCAATGCCATCATCCCCTGATTTATTATCTAGTAACAATGACACTTCGCTGGTATTATGCTCCATTAAAATGGAGGTCCCAAAATTCGATGGCACTGACCAGAATGGATGGATTTTTCGCATTGAGGAGTTCTTTCATTTTATGGCACACCAGAAACTCTTCGTCTTCGGATTGCCTCTTTTCACATAGAGGGTCGTGCCGCCGCATGGTACTAGTGGATGAAAGCAAACCATCTTCTAACCACTTGGAAGGAGTTCCTTCACAACCTTCGACACCGTTTCAAAGCTTCTTTTTAGGAAGATCATGAAGGTACTCTCTCAAAATTGACCAAAACTACTATTGTTGCTGAGTTCCAATCGAAATTTGAAGAATTGATGAATAAAGTTATTGGGATTTCTGAACCCCTTTTGATTAGTTTCTTTATCACGGGTTTGAAACCCGAGATACGTAGGGAGCTACTTTTTTCTCGCTCTCCTTCTCTGGGGAAGTTTTTGCATTGGCTCGTGCTTATGAAGCTCGCTTCGAAGAGGCCAAACAAGGGCCCCGCTCTTAGCCAAAATGGAACCCTAACCCCTAATTTTCTCATCTCCCCTATCGATGAAATCCTTTGCCCCACATACACCTTCTTCCACCATACCTCAACCAACATCCCCTACTTCACCCTTACCTAAACCAAATCCACTACCCCCATTGTTACCCACACCAAATTTACCGATTTGTCGTCTCACTCCAGTCGAACTACTTGAAAAACGTGAGAAGGGGTTAAGTTATATTTATGATAAAAAATATAGTGTGAATCATCATTGTCGCAGTAAGTTTTTACTTCTTTTGAGCACTGATGATGTAGAGACTGACTCAGGTGAAGAATTTCAACCCTTGGAATCTGAAGAGGACATCATCATAGGGGATATCTCAAGTTTGAATGCATTGGTACGCCAGGCCAACCCTTGTTCTCTCCGTTTAATTAGTGCTCATAATTTTCAAGTGCTCATTAATAGTGGCAACACTCACAATTTCATCAAACCTGCATTGGCTGAACAATTGGGTTTGCCTATTCAATTGACTTCTCCTTTTTGTGTCTACATTGGCAATGGCGATTTCTTGGTGTGTAAATATGTTTTCCCACAAGTTGCTATGACTATGCAAGGTACTAACTTCACTCTAGACCTCTTTATCTTCCCAATTGAGGGACCAGATGTGGTGCTAGGGGTCCAATGGCTCCAACTTCTAGGTCATGTCTCTCATGATTATTCGACTCTTTCTATGGAGTTTTATTGGAATGGCTCCCTGGTAATTCTTCGTGGCAACTTGGAGCTCCCTTCATCCTTGATCACACTGCACCAATTTCAAGCTCTCATATGCAGTGCCAATATCCACAGCTTGGTTGCCTTACAACCATTGTCTAAGCCGAAGGAAGCCCTTGAACTTACAACTAGCACCTCTTCCTCATTCCAATTCCCATCCCCATTACCTAAGCCTTTTACCACTCTCCTCCATAACTATAGTAACCTCTTTTGCACTGCCACATCCCTTCCTCTACATCGTACCTTTGACCATAAAATTAATCTTTTACCTAATACTAACCCTGTAAATGTTCGTCCATACTGTCATCCCTAATTTTAGAAAACAGAGATGGAAAAATTGATTCAGGATATGTTAGACCAAGGCATCATTCACCCAAGCCAAAGCCTTTTTTCTTCCCCTGTTTTGTTGGTTAAAAAAAAAAAAAGATGGCACCTATCGCTTTTGTGTTGATTATAGAGCTTTGAATGCAGTGACAATTAAGGACAAGTTTCCTATACCCACTATTGATGAGCTACTTGATGAACTTGGCGGTGCCTCAATCTTTAGCAAACTTGATTTGCATGTTGGTTATCATCAAATTCATGTTCACAACCGCGACATTTACAAGACAGCTTTTCGCACTCATGAGGGCCACAACGAATTCCTTGTCATGCCATTCGGTTTGACAAATGCTCCCTCTACTTTTTAGGCTACTATGAATAAACTTTTTGCTTCCTTTTTGCGTAAATTTGTAATTATTTTTTTGATGAAATATTGGTTTACAGCTCATCCATGGATGAGCACTTGTTTCACCTTGAACATGTTTTATCTCGCCTCCATTCCAACAATTTCTTTGTCAAGCTCTCCAACTGTCTCTTTTTCCAAGACACCGTTGACTACTTGGGACATATTGTTTCAGCTTCAGGAGTACAGGCAGATTCTCGGAAAATTGAGGCCATGGTCCATTGGCCTCCTCCGCAAAACACCAAGCAACTTCGTGGATTTCTAGGCCTCACCGGATATTATTGTTGTTTTATTAAGGGCTATGCTTCCTTGGCATCACACCTTACTGATTTATTGTGTAAAGATGCCTTTCAATGGACTCTTACAGCAGCCACAACTTTTCAGGCTCTTAAACAAGCCATGGTCGAGGCCTCGGTGCTTCGTCTACTAGATTTCAACATTGAGTTTGTCGTAGAAACTAATGCTTCAAATGCTGCGATCGGTGTCATGCTCATGCATGTTGGGCATCCCATTGCTTATTATAGTAAAAGGTTGGGTCTTAAATTGAGTGCCTTCTCTACATATATCAAGGAATTATATGTTATTACCCAAGTAGTGCATAAATGGCAACGATATCTCTTGGGCAGATTCTTTATCATTAGAACTGATCATATGAGTATCAAGGAGCTGCTCCAGCAAGTGATTCACACGCTAGACCAACAGGTGTACATCCGGAAGCTGTTAGACTATCACTTTAGAATTGAATACAAACCTGGTTGTACTAATCTGGTCATTGATGCTCTATCTCGTATTCACGAGGGCATGGATGTGGACTCAGATAAGATGGTTTCTTGCTTACCACACATTAGCCGCCCTTCCTTTGATTTCTTAGAAGATCTCCACCCAGAAAATTCTACTCTTCCTGAATTGCTTGCCCTTCACCAACAATTTTCCACCGGCTCTCTCCCTTCCAACTATTCTGTTTGTTATGGATTTCTCCTATATCACCATCGCTATTACATCAGTCATCATTATCCTTTGAAGGCGGTATTGTTGAATGAGTTTCATTCCACACCACTTGCTGGTCACACTGGTGTCAAGCGAACACTAGTTTATTTATCTTCCACTTTTTATTAGCCGAAAATGCTTGTAGATGTGAAACGATTTGTGGCAGAGTGCTTTTGTATGCCAGCAGACCAAATACTCCACCTAGCCCCCAACAGGTTTATTGCAGCCCCTTCTGATTCCGGCTCTGGTAAGGGATGAAATTCCAATGGATTTTATCACAAGTCTTCTACCTTCTCGAGGATTCACAGTCATATTAGTAGTTGTTGATTGTCTCACAAAATCAGCCCATTTTGGAGCTCTTCCCACCCAGTTTACTACTATAAAAACAACATAATTGTTTGTCGACTTAGTGATCAAATTCCATGGTTTCCCTAGCTCTATTATTTTAGATCGCGACCCCGTGTTCTTAAGCACGTTCTAGCATAAACTTTTTGAGCTTAGTGGTACATCGCTCCATCATAGCACAACCTATCACCTCCAAACTGACGGGCAGAGGGAGGTTGTGAATCATGGTTTGGAGCAGTATCTTCGGGCTTTCACACAAGACAAGCCTCACTCTTGGGTATCTTTGCTAAGCTTGGCTAGATTCTATTACAACTCTTGCTATCATAGCAGCATCAACATGTCGCCTTTCCAAGCTCTCTATAATCGCCTACCTCCCACCATTCCACCTTATTCATGCGGCTCTACCTCTATCCAAGCTTTGGATAAATTGTTGCTGGAACGAGATGCTCTGCTTTACTCCTTGAAAGAGACTCTATGCCAGACCCAACACCTCATGTCCTAAAAGGCTAATGCTTATCGACGTGAATTCCTGTTTGCTGTTGGTGACAAGGTTCTGGTCAAACTCAAGTCTTATCGCTAGTCTACAATTGCCTCTAGTTTATGTCATAAATTAGCCAAGCGCTACTATAGCCCATTTTTAGTGATTACGCATGTCGACCCTGTTGCTTACAAGCTTGATTTACCACAAGGCTCTAAAATTCATCCAGTATTTCATGTCTCCATCCTCAAGCCATATCACGGTCCCGACATTATAGCCCATTACCCCTTACCTCCGGATAGTAGGGATAGTCGACCCTTATCCCTTCCTGCTGTAGTTTGTGCTACTCGAACTGTGTTGCATCAAGGAAAAGAACTCCACCAAATTCTGGTACAATGGACAGATACCTCACCAGAAAACTCCACCTAGGAAAACTTTGATGACTTCTATAAGCCCTACCTTGCTTTTCACCTTGACCACAAGGTGATTTTCCCATAATAGGGGAATGATACGACCATGCCGATTCATTTGGAACAATCTGAGCATGACAAGGAAAAGCAATCAAGTGTTAGGCCTAGAGATTCTGAGGAAGAGGAAACAACCCAACAAATTCAACCCATGGACCACATCACCATATATCCCAACTATATCCGAAACCCACCAAATATCCCAACTGTATCCGAAACCCACCAAATTGGATGAAGGATTATATTGTCTAAAGAAGGAAGAATCTAGAAGCTGGGCAAAAGAGAACCACATCAGCAAAGAATATTTTTCCTTTTCCTCTCTTTCAATTTTTCGTTGTTTTTTGGTGTAACCGGTTTCGGTTAGGAGCTTTTTGTTTTGTTTTGTTTTTTTTTTTTTCTGAAACAGAGGGTATATGTGTGAAGTGTTTTTTTTTTTTTCGTTGAAAAGGTAATGAAGCATATTGAAAATTCTTCTACTCCACTCATTCTTCTTCTTCTCTAGATATTTTTCCCTTGTTTCTTGGTTTTCCTAGAGTTAGCACTCACTCGAAGGGTGCAGATTACACAGCACTCCCTTGTTCATAAGGAGTTGTATCAGTTTGACCTTCTTTTTTTAGCCTTCTGGGGGAGATATAGTGAAGCCTATTTCTTTATGATTTTTTTTCGCTTGATTGATATTTGGTTTTTAGACTAATGACATGATATGGCATCATGAGTTGCATATTCTCTAGTTAACAATCATCTTCAAAAGTGGGCATGACTTCTATGGCAACATGCTGGTTCTTGTCTCTTCAAATGTTGATTTGGATATCTTCATAGTCTCTCCAAAACATGCTTCGCCTCCACTATTTATTTTTGCCAAAGAAATGCTGAAGAGGGAGATTGTTAGAGATTTAATTGGCATAGTATCCGTCAAATATAAATTTCATGCTTAATGAGACTGTCAAAGCATTGTCGCAGGAGCTGTTGCATCAAGTTGTGTGACACATCTTATCTTATTTAATCACATCCAGTTTTGGGACCAATATTCTAAAAATCAGGAGCTAATATTTCTTGAGATGAATAAGGAAGAGTAGAGGATGATATTGAGCAATAATTGACGAATTAAATCTAGAAGATTGTATCACGTTTGGTGAGTTTTCTATGGGAGGCAAATGTTCCATTATGATATTTATGGAATGAAATCAGGATCTTTGATGAGCCAAAATCATAATATTTTGTGAGATATTTATGGAGATAAAATATAGATAATAAATGGATAATTGCAACAGTTGAAGGAACCTTCCACAAATGCGGATTGGAGATCATCTTACAAATCAAGGAAAATATTGAAAGAGGTATTGAAGCATGAGAAGAAAAAGGGACTAGAATACCCACACCATAGATGAGTTGAAGATTTAGAGGTCAAGGAGTTTCCATAGCATTGAATGTTATTCTTATGTTATATATGCATGAGTTTATATGGGGAGAATTTGGACATGTGGGTGTATGGCGTGTTTGGGTAAAATGAGGGGATCTCGTTATATGTTTCACTATGAGAGAATTATGCGAAAGAGAGCGTTGGAGAAAGGGGGAGCCTTGTCTCATGTAAGGACAAAGTAACCTACTTGATATATGGTTGAATCCTTTGCATCTGGGCATAGCCCCATGTATGTAGGCTTAGCCTAACCACGTAACCAATCTATGTGTCCTCCTATGTGTGTTAGCTTTTGCATTTTTTTTTTTAATTACATTACTTCTAAAGAAATTAACTTAGCATGTTGTATAACATAATATAGTTGGTTGCAGCACGTACAACAGTGTTGCACCATATGCTGCAACATCCCTTGAATCACTATCATAACAAACAATTTTTTCTCTTTCAATTGGTATAAGAGCAGGTCACTCTAAGTTACTGAGTGAGATCTGTGGGTGCTTTAACTGTTTGTTTGTGAGTCATAGATGAGTTGCTCGAAAGAAGAGGATCAACAAGATCAAAGAGAAGATTGATGCACAAATCGAGGGGAATAAAAAGTGAGTCATGTTTAGTGATAATGGGCCTTGATAGTCGAACTAATCTAGAATTGTTTCACAAGGTACCATCTATCGGACCAAGATCTACTCATGTTCCTTCTACAGTCGCTCCTTAGGCCACTGTCGATGGTGATACTGGATCAGTGCATCTCTTTGATCATGATGAGTAAGTATGACTTTCTTTTTTTTTGCCTTCTATGGTAAAAGGAAGGGGGAGACATGGTGAAGCTTGTTTCTTTATGATTTTTTTTTTCGCTTGATTGATATTTGGTTTTTAGACTAATGACATGGTATGACATCATGAGTTACATATTCTCTAGTTAACAATCACCTTCAAAAGTGGGCATGACTTCTATGGCTTGGTTCTTGTCTCTTCAAATGTTGATTTGGATATCTTAATAGTCTCTCCAAAACATGCTTCTCCTATACTATTTATTTTTGCCAAAGGGGGAGATGGTTAGAGATTTAATTGGCATAGTATCCCTCAAAAATAAATTGCATGCTTAATGAGACTGTCACAACAGTTGTCACATGAGATGTTGTATCAAGCTGTGTGACACATCTTACCTTATTTAATCACATCCGGTTTTGGGACCAATATTCTACAAATCAGGAGCTAATATTTCTTGAGATGAATAAGGAAGAGTAGAGGGTGATATTGAGCAATAATGAATGGATCAAATCAAGAATATTGTATCACGTTTGGTGAGTTTTCTATAGGAGGCAAATATTCTATTATGATATTTATGGAATGAAATCAGGATCTTTGATGAGCGAAAATCATAATATTTTGTGAGATATTTATGGAGATAAAATATAGATAATAAATGGATAATTGCAACAGTTGAGGGAACCTTCCACAAACACAGATTGGGTTCATCTTGCAAATCAAGGAGAATATTAAAAGAGATATTGAAGCATGAGAACAAAAAGAGGCCAAAATACGTTTCAAAGCGTCCTTCCGGACCACACCAGAGTTGAGTTGAAGATTTAAAGATCCAGGATTTTCCATAGCATTAAATGTTATTCTTATGTTATGTATGCATGAGTTTCTATGAGGAGAATTTGGGGTATGTGGGTGTCTAGATGGCGTGTTTGGAGGAATGAGGGGATCTCATTATATGTTTCACTATTAGAGATTAAGCGAAAGAAAACGTTGAAGAAAGGGAGAGTCTTGTCTCATGTAAGATCAAAGTAACCTAATTGATATATAGTGAAATCATTTGCATCTAGGCATAGCCCCACGGATGTAGGTTTGGCTAACCGCATAACCAATCTTTGTGTCCTCCTATCTATGTGAGCATGTACATATTCTTTTTTAATTACTTTACTTATGCAGAAATTAACTCAGCATATTGTATAACATAATATAGTTGGTTGCAACACTTATGACAGCATTGCGCCATATGCTGCTACATCCCTTGAATCACTATCATAACAAACATTTTTTTCTCTTTCAACATGCTAAGAATCAACTTATGTAAAATACTCTCTCAAAAAAAAAAAGAAAAAAAAAACTTACGTAAAATAATTTTTAATTTGGTCCACATTGCTTCGTGGTGGTTAATTAATTACTAAACATTTCAACCCGTAAAACATTGGACATCTATCTTCTAACATTTACACTTTTGAATTTCACCAAATTCCGCAAATCTCATTGAAGATTCATTGAAAATCAAATTCTAGGTAGAAAACGGAAGTTAAAATACATTAATCATATCCATGAGTGTTATGGTGAATGAGCTTTCAGAAGATAGTAAATACATCATTTTTTCTTTTCAAAATTTTCAAAAACTCATTATTAGAAATGGTTAGGGGTTCGACACTTACTAATTCGTTTTCTTCTTTGCATATTTGTTATAAACTTTCTCTCTTCCTTTTTTTTTTTTTTTTTTTATATTGCCTCGGTAGCAACTTCCTTACTCTCTTTTTTTTCCTTAAAATTTTTATTTACATTGGGATATTGGATTTTTGATGGTAAGTTAATTGTAAGAGGGTCTTATAAGGTAAAATAAATAAACTGGTGGGAGCATTTTAATTATATATTTTATTAATCATGAATACTTTATACTGCGAATGGATATAAGTTATGTTAAATAGGATAAATAAATTGAGATATGGTATTTATGGAATAAAAGGTAAAGGTAAGCGATATTTTTTATGCAAAAAATTGAATTGAGAAAACATCTCACTTTTTAATAGTTGTGTACATAGATAATAGCAATAAAAAAATTCAAGAAGACAAGTTTTTTATTTCCTTTAATAAAAAGAATTTTCACCCTAGCCTGTTTTTTTTTTCTATAATTAGAAATGACAATAAAACGGATTTTGTTGGTATATCTATCTTTTTCTACCTTTAATGGGAAGGGCTTTCATTTTGACTCGATTATGTATAAAATGAATTTAAAAAATAAATGGATCATGTCCTTAAAGACATGACTCAAACGGCAAAAAGGTTGGTTAGATATACAGGACAATTCAGGATCAAATCCTTACGTGAATTCTGAGTACTATAACAAAATGAAAAATGAATAGAAATTAAAAAAAAAAAAGACTCGATCGTGTAGATCAAACTTTACTGGTTTCATATGATATCTGTTAGACTTTTAGGTTGGGTTTTGGTCCAATCCATCAGGGGTGGCTCAAGACAATTTGGGGCCTAAAGCGATACTTCTAAATGAGGCCTTCTATGTTTAGTGTTAATATTTTTTATTTAAATTTAATTTTTCTTGCTTTTGAGTTGCAAAAGTATTAATTAACGTTTTATATTTAAGTTTTGCTACCATTTCTTTTCAATTGATAGTATCGCTTAATCTGCTGAATTTTCTTAGACATACGATCTTAAAGTAGCATTTTATCAATTTTAATTTTGAAAAGCTTCTTCCAAGCAGTAAGCAATCACATGTGAATCAAGCACAATATTCTATAAGCAATGCATGCATTTGGAAAAGAATCTAACCTTTTACATAATTTAGTATCTCAATTGGTGTATTTTCTTTCTGTTGTAAATTTTCTTTAAACATTTAGTTCTAAAAATAAACTGCCATCAATATCGAAAATTCTCGTGTTTTAAGAAACATTCGAGATCCAAACAATATTGTTTTAAACTATCATTGGTCAATGATTTTAATTTTCTAAGTTAAATAAAACCAAAAATATTTTCAGATTTTGTACTGTTCAAATTTATTTTTGTGTGAAGAAATAACTCGACCAATTATATAGCGTAAATAATCAATTCTAAAAGATTCTTCAATGCATTGTGTTACCTCATCATCGACATTTTCATCAAATTGTTTTTCTACGAACTCTACGCTTTTCACGAACATGTGCTCTATACCCATTTCACATGCACCCTTTAGATGAAATCATAAAGCATTTGTAAATCCACTTTCCTATATTTTTCAAAAAAAGAAATGAGACCTTTTAATTGATTTATAGCAATATCAATATGCATGTCTTTTTTGATTGTAATATTTACTAACTAAGTTGACGGAAAATAAAATATCATACCAAATAGTCATGCCCAATAAGAATTCAAAATTCTCAATCTCATATGTTGCTAAACAATTAGCTTCACTCCTTGTTTTAGGATCTTCACTAGTTTCCGCTAATTGCACTAATGCATCTCTTATTCTTGGAGCTTGGAAATGTTATTGCTTTTAACACTTTCAAATACCGACTTTCCCAACGTATTCAAGGGATAATGGCTTAAGAGTTAAACCTTGAATATTATCTTGTAAAATTTTCCATCGTTTTGTGGAAGATGAAAATAATGAATATATACGTTGTACTATTCCAAAAAATGATATAGCCTTAGGACAAGAGTTAGCCATATCACAAAGTACTGATTTAAATTATGACAAACTACATGGTGTGTAAAATGCTCTAGGATTTATATTGAGTGTGCCTTTTGTACACCCTGATGTTTTCCTTTCATATTAGACCCATTATCATATCCTGTCCCCGTATTAACACACATCTGGGGCTTCAAGATTATTTATTATATCTATAAGTTTCTCTATCAAATAAACCTTTTCCACTGTATCATCTACTTTAATAAACTCTAAAAATATTCTTCTATTTTTATTGACTTATTTAATATCTACGCATCACATGAGACATTTGTTCTTTGATGATCAGACGGAGTACAATCAAGTATGACAATAATATTTTACTTCTTTAACTTTTTTAATAATATTGCTTCTTACTTCATTTCCTAACAAACTTATCAATTCATTTTGTATGTTAAGGCCCAAGATAATTTATTATGAATTTCTATCTGCAATACGACGAACGTTGTTTGCATTATCGGATCAAATTCTCGCAATCATTTCAATTAAACTTACAAAATTGCCATATTATTTTTTGATATATTTTTCATTTTTTCCCGAAAAGCTAAATTATTTTTTACTAAGATTATTTACAACGGTAATAATTTTTACTAATACATTTACAATATTCTTTTTCTCTATTAATTTGTTCTTGGATACTGATCAATTGTTTTATTTAGTTGCAATCTTGTTTCTACTCATCCAAATATTCATATTGGTTATATGCTCATTAGTTATTTCATGATTTTTAAGCTTAACACCAATATTTCTCCAATCTTTGTTCCTTCATTAGCTGCCATTTGTAGAATAATTCATATTGAATAACTTGCAACAAAAAACAAAATATTTTATCCAAATCTTTTAAATATAATGAACATCTTCTCTATCAAGTGTTTCCCCATTTGTTAATTTGCGAATATAATGTGCAGTGGAAAAATGTCTAGGAGTGTCATCCTTAGGAAAATCTAAATTATTATATCTAATTGACCATTTTCTACTAATAAATCTCTTAATTTCGTATCAATATTTTTCCATTGACTGATCATAAATATTTATAGCGACCATAATCACTTCGTTTCATTAAGATTTTGATCGCTCTCTATTTCATTATCTTTTTATTTCAATTTTTTCTTTTCAATATTTTCTATTTCATTATCCTCTATTTTATTATCTTTTATTTCAATATTTTCTACTTCAATATTTTTTATTTCATTATCTTCTATTTCATTATCTTTTATTTCAATATTTTCTATTTCAATATTTTTTATTTTATTCTCTTCTATTTCATTATCTACTTGTTTATTTTCAAAATTTTCATCTAAATTTTTGTTACATTATTTTTCTTACTAGTAACAAATTTATCAAGAGATCCTTTTGAGATTCTATTAGTTGATCTATTTTTCTTTTTTTTAAATTTTTCAGATCCACTGGTTGTCTTCTAGGTGTCATATTATTAATATATTATAACTATATAACAACAAAAAACAAACACAAACAAAATATAACAACAAAAACAAACACAAACAAACACAATGACAATATATGTGATAAATAAAAATATATAACAAAAAAATTTAAATTTAGCGAAACAATAAAATCTGAGTTCTGAACAAATAAAACTCAAGTTGAAGAAGGATGGAGGAGTGGATGCCGAGTCGTACCACAAAGACTTGGCAAAAAAAAAAAAATTTGATCTGCGGATATTGTGAGTGAGTCAGAGTTGAGTTCTCGGTGCACTCGTGAAAGACCGGTAGGCAGACATGAAAGAAGTACAGTAAAGAAGTTTTGCTTCGCCTTGATAAGGAGGAGAGCAAAAAATGTCATATATTTGCCACTGCTTACCGAGAGAGAGAGAGTAATAAATTTAATTATTACCATTCTCATATTTGATTTACCGAGAGTAGAGGCCGAAAGGCAAATGAGTTGATTTGACTTTGATATTTTTGCAATTATAAGACTTTTCGCTTTTTTTTTATCGTCATTTTTAGATATTTAATGCCAAATCGGACATACCTAAATAATCGATTGAGCCTAGCTATACATGAGTTATTTATAAATGTTTCAATTTAAAATTTTTCGAATTACTTGAGTTCTGCGCTTTTTTATATTCACTGGCTTGCCTACCGCATCCATATCCGTCCATTACGTGGCAAGAGATTAATTTTTATTCACATGTCGGATGGGATAAGGATAAGTCCCTTATTCAAATAGATTATAATCCTTTATCACTTCAAGTATGATCACGATGTGTTTCCCATTTATATTAAGTTCTTATCATATAGCGATTATCCAACACAACAAAACATACGATTTCTCCTTTGATCACTTTCTTCACTAACTTTCGGTAAATCACCACGCCCTCTGACGCGCGCTCATAAATTAATTACGATAATATGTCGCGCTTATTCTCATACCGGTAATTAAGGAATGTCGACAGCGCCGTAACAATAAAGATATCGAATTATCCGATGCCCGGTTTACGGTCGTTCAACTCTTATCCATGTCGTCAACGCCCTGTTACTATCCGTCCGTCGCGCCATCATCCAGTCGATCGGCGGGTGACGGAGATGACAATGATTAATCAGCAATCAGTTAAGCGTGTGTATTACGTGTTCAAATTATTGAAAACGTGAACCCGATGAATGCGAAGGTGGCGGGACCAGGAAATAGAAATCTTCTCGACTCTCATTTTCAACCACACTAAAATCAATATTAATATGAAGCTTGATTTTTGAAAATTTTGAAAAAAGAAAAAACGCCAAAAATAAAATAAATAAAGAGGCGAAAAAAAATTATTCTTGTTTATATAATATTTTAAATCCTTTTAGTTTATTTATAAATTTTACTTTGACAGTTAGGTTCCCTTAAAACCATGAAAGTATTAGTGTCCTGCTGCACATCTTTCATGTTTAGTTTGATTGTGCAAAATATAAAAGAAAATCAAATATAAGTTTTACATATTTTAAAATTTCTTAGTCTTTTTATAATAATAGAGATAACAAATAAAATCAATTTGAATAAATATATATAATTAATTTATTAAATTTAAGCCTATTTGTTTTTCTTACAATTTTTTCCTTCCACTTTTACAATCTATTTTCCTTTCTATTTTCTTTACTTGGTATTTTTCGTGTTCCAAAATAAGCCTTAATTTTGTTTCCATGTGAGGAAAAAAAATTGGAATAAATTTTTAAAAGAAGGAAATAATATTAAAGAAATATGAAAATTATTATATATAATTCAAATTAGTTAAAAATTATTTGTTTAAGTGATACATGCGATGGTGCATCTGTTCATTCGAGGGTTGATTGATTTTGAAAAATTTTGAAGAAAATAAGAAAGAGAAAAAAGGAAAAATGAAAATAAAGCATAACTAAGAGCAATAATGGTTAATGTCTCTCTTAGCTTAATAATTGGTCTTGAGTTTGAGTCATTTGAATTCAGTTTTGTTTCGTAATAGAGTTTTACCGTTCTTATAATCCCTCTCAAGTAGTATAATGATTAGTCCGGTATAACTTAAATGCTGCCGTGTGTGGGACCCGCTTTTCTTTCCTTGTGCACTATGTTACTAAGACGTAGGATTTGATCTAAGGTCACCAATGTTACTATAATAATAACAAATATAATTCAAAATTAATAAATCTTTGGCCTTTCCCTCTTCATTCTTCTTTTATGGAATTATCAATGTAATTCCATGAATAATAATTAAGTACATTTAAATTTAAGAATTTATGCATCTCCACTTTCAAAAACGGTATTGAGAAAAGAAAAATAAATAAATAAATAAATATATAAAAATATATATTAGACTGGCCCAACCTAATGTTAGTAGTCCCAAACACAAATAGCCATGAACCTAAAGGCCCAAAAGCAGAGAGCCCACAACAATAATCTATGACCAAGAATTAGGTGGCCTTTGTTTGTTTTTTTTAACAATAATCTATGACCAAGACTTAGGTGGCCTTTGTTTTTTTTTTTTTTTACTTAATATTGAATAGAACTTTTGTTCTAAATAATACTAAATAATATTAAGTATTTACTTGCTTGCTTTTTCTAAAAAAAAATCAACTTTTTAAATTTTTAATAAATTTTTTAAATAAAAAATTAAAATACATAAGATTTCATTTAATTAGCATGAAATGGATCATAAGAGTTTCAATTGGATCATAAAGTATATGATTTTCTCATATTTCAATATTTAGTTTTTCTTAATAAAAAAACATTTTAAAAAAGTCTAAAATCCAAATATTTAGGAGGCGTTCATTTTTTTACTTAATGTTGAATATAACTTTTATTTAGTTGAATGCTAAATAAAACTTAATAGTATTAAGTATTAAATCGTTTTTTTTATAGGAATAATTGACATGAATAATCCCAACTTTCATACATATTCTTTAAATAGTTCCACCTTGCGATAATCTGGGAATAAACCCAACTTTGGGGGGTGCTTTCTTATTTGGGTCCCGATCAGTCACTCGACTAGCTTAGCAAATTAACTTATTCAATGTGGCGTGGAGAAATATGTCATGCGCATATCACATGCCACTTGTCCTTGTCTAATTAGTCCCTCAAATTATCTCCACCCTAGAATGGGATATGTGTAGGTCACGTGGCAGTCATGTGAGTGACTCGAAGTGGCAGTCATGTGAGTGACCCGAACTCACTCACAAGGCAGTCACACTATAGCTCACGTGGCAAACTTGAACTCGTTCACATGGTAGTCGCATGAGTGACCCGAACTAGATAGAGACTCATCTAGCAGATGAAAAATGAAGGTCGAGCTTCCTATCATCTCAATCACCTCGAGCATCGAGACACATGGGATCGGGTGTTCAATTAAACAGGTCGCCTTAGGCATCAAAGATAAGCGAGTGGGACAAGCGTTGCTATCCACCTCTATAAGCGTTATGTCGTTATTAATGTATAGTAGCTAATGTATAACATAAGCACATTATGGACCGCTCATAATTGTCCTCCACATAATTGTCCACCTCATAACCGTCCACGATGTATCCCCTACAATGGGTATATAATGTAATGGGGCACGTATCCCAAGCGTGGGTAGACGGCTTGGAGCTAGCACTCATTAGGAGAAATAAAAAAATTCATTTTGGAAGGAAGAAGAAAACTTTCCATTGGTGATGTCTATGGGAACGAACAAAAATCTCACGCTTCTCGAAACTACTGAAAAGACGACCAGAGTTTGCTTCTAAACTTTTCAATGGGTGAAATCCCCCTTCCAGTTTTGAGTCTACGTTGGAGAAATGGCTATTGTCATTAGAACGAATACTGAAAGACCAACAAGAGTCCCCACAGCAGCAGTTGGCTTCTTTTTTAGCAGCTAATGCAACCTTACGCGAAGAAAATGTAACCTTGTGCAACACGATCGCCACTCCTCGCCATGGCAACCCAACTGTGCCCTGCAACCCACAGATCCGAACTACGATAACTTTCTCTCCTCCCCCCCCGAACTTATCTCCTATCAATAATCCGACCGATCCGAACTCCTTCCCTCGCCAGAAGTTCGATCCCGTGATTAGGAGCATCGGACGATATGTCATCGTCCCCATCTAGCCATCTTGAACCAAGAAGCCCCGTCACACTTTGCCTTTCCAAAATTCCAAATGTACGATGGTCTTTAGGACCCCTTTGACCATCTTATGCACGTCCGCTAGATAACGACACTTCCGATAGGTAATGACGCTCTGTTGTGTAGAGTCTTCCCGTCCAGCTTAGCAAACCCTATACTCCCTGGCTATGGGTAAATGAAAATTCCTCTTGATAGCCATTGATTATTTCACCAAGTGGGCAGAAGCCGAGGCCTATGCGCAGATTAAGGCAACCTAGCTCACGTAGTTTGTGCAGAAGAACATTGTATGTCAATTCGAGGTACCCTATTCCATCGTTTTGGACAATGGTCCACACCATTAGCGTTTACGCCACCTTCAGATCGAATGGGGATAAAAATGTCTACTCTACACCTCTCGTATCCCCCCAATGGTCAATGGGTCACAAACAAAACATTAATTTACTATTTGAAGAAATCCAAGGATGGAGGCAAAGGGCAAGTGGTTCTATGAGTTATCGAGGCGCTCCGGCATATTTCCGCACCACCTAAAATAGCTTCACCAGGTAACCCTATACTTTGCTGAGTCAAAGCTGCTGATTCCATCAGTTCGAGCTCGAAACCCTATGCACTAATGACACCTTCGAGCTCTCTCAGGTCTTGGACCAGCTCAAAGAGAAAAGATATCGAGCATTCATTAGAATGACCGAGTACCATCACCGAGCCTTTCGCCAAAGGGAGAAAATCATCAAGCCAAGGGTTTCCAGTAAAGGGGATCTTGTACTTCAACGAACTTTCAAGGAGGGAAAATTGAAACCAACTTGGGAAGGTCCTTTCATTATTGTCTATGATGGTTGCAAAGGGGCGTACATAATACAATCCCAGTGCGAAAAGATGGAACCTTACCCTTGGAACTCGGCTTATTTGAAGAAGTATTTTCAATAATTCTTCATTGTCGTGGGATGTGTGTATCCTAGTTCTCGTAAGCGAATAAAAGTTTTAATACTTCTCCATTTTTATTGAGATGATTTATTATAAGTATTTGGTGGCTAGCATTTGATGGCCCTAGTCCTTAGGCAGCATAATTCCTTATAGACATTTCTCCATTTTTATTGAGATGATTTATTATAAGCCTTTGGCGGCTAGCCCTCGATAGCTCTAGTCCTCGAGTAGCATAAGTCCCTATAGGCACTTCTCCATTTTTATGAGATGATTTCTCCATTTTTATGAGACGATGTCTCCATTTTTAGGTGATGACTTCTCTATTTTTATAAGATGATTCCTCTATTTTTCTGAGATGCTGGTTTAGAGCATGTAGCCCCTACCTTCTGACATCCCAAGGCCTCGGGCAACATCAGACCCTACAAGAGTGACTTGTCCACATTTTTAGACAAGTAGATGGGACAAACAAATGAGCTAAACATGTTTTGTGCCAAATGATATCCAAATGATATTTGCATTCAAAAAACAAAAAATAATGCCGAGAACAAACCACCTCGGCTAGTTAAGGTGCATGTCCTAGAGGGAGAGCCGAAGGCCCAGCTAGATCAACCACATTGTTAAGGGGCGGCACTGATGGTGCAGCCATGATAGTCAAGAACTCTTGAAATATAATGATGATAGGCTTTGCATTAATCGTCGTCGCAACGTCGAAAGTTCCCTCCTCTGTTGGCTCATGCCACCCCTGAGCATCTCCTATGCCGCTTAGCTCAACAAATTTCGTACAACAGGTTGGCTCGGTATCATCCACTGGGGACGACTCTTGGTCACCACGAGTGATCCGCTTAGCTTCAGTGTAGTCAGCTCAATAGCCTAGCTCGAATTGCTCCTCATAAAGACCAGGTAATATGGTGTTATATGAAGCCTGCAGTTCCGATAGCACGCGCACCTTCTCAGCTTTGCAAAAATAGTCTTTTCTTTCTATCACCGTTGAGTGAAGGCCACGTAGTCTTTCGACTTCGGTTTGATGAGCAGTACAGAGCCCCTTTACTTCGGCCCAGTGGACACTACGTAACTTTGATATGGTATGTTTCAATTCATCCACCTCGACCTCTAGCCTTCGCACCTTCTTCACCTTGGCGGTCAAAGCGACACACTCTCTAATAAGATCGACCCACTTTAACCGAGCTTCCTCTAGGTCCTTCTCTAACTGAGGAACCTGAGAGTCTGCCTGTACCTTGTTGTACATCTCTTAGGCCATATCCCTAATATGGGACATATGACCTAGCTTGTGTTGTCGTGTGTCACAATATTTCGCCATGTAGGCACCAAAAATGCTCATTTGCAATAGTTGTTGTGTCAAGACCAAAAAGTAGAAATGACCAACAAAAATAAAGGACAATGCTTACCGAGGCTGCCACTTGGAAGGGGGTTGAGTCCCTCAAGAGGTCTTACACCTTCTTCGTGACCTTCTTCCCATACATAGATCCTAACGAGGAGATAACCTCCTCGTCCGGGTCCTTTAAAAGAAGCTCCTCGAACAAGGATGAGTCTGACATGAGTGCCTCTAGGGAATGAGGGGATGCTAACTTTTCCACATATAAAGAGGGTTCTAAAGAGGCTATTGCCTTCCTTTCCCCCTTTGTGCTAGTTAAGACTCCTTGGGGGGGAGCTCGCGACCTTCAACTATCTTTATCCCTCCCTAGGGGTGGAGGGTAGGTCGGCGTTTCTTGGGAGGCCCACCATGAGGTTGCGTGGGAGGTCGTTGTTCTTCGGGAGGTGTGGTGGTGGCCCGAGCAACCTCCCTCGGCCGAGGAATAAAAGCTCTTCCCCTAACTTGTAAAGGCCTTTGGTGAGTCGCTCATTGCCGCAACTCCGACATGTCGTCCGCCTCCAACTCCCTCGACCTTTTCAATCGAGGTTGTGACTCGTAATGAGGAGAAGGGATGAGTGGAAACGCATCACCAACATCACCTCCCGTCATCTCCTCGGAAGCTTCCTTGATTCGGGCAAGAAGACGACTTAGAACCCGCTCTCTTGATCGAGCCTCACCCGAACCCTCGAAGTTCAACCACGAGACTTTCGGGAGTACAAACTCCTCCGGATGATCGAACACTCAAGGTTTGATGCCGCCGAAGATGCCTAAAGTCTCCTGAGTTCAAAATTCTAAAGACCTTTACCGAAATAAACCGGGTCGAATTTCATATCACAACAAGTTTCCCCCGAACACTCCAAGGCTCTTGCTCACCATAGCAAGGGAATTCAAGGTCAGTTAAATCCCTAAATATCAAAACAAATGAAACCAAGCAATCAAGGTGGGGATAAAATAAGACTTGGATCCATGTGCCAGACTTGCATCGGGATCCGAATTCACTCGAAATTCTTGGAGCATGGGATCTCATGCACATCCCCAAGCGCTGAACAACAACACATTACCCTATGGATTGTATTTACTAGTGGTGGGCAAGTTCATTACTAATTACGACTTATTGTTAGCTCCCCAAGTTATGACGTTTCAGGGAGTATGCGTATAGGACCTCTTCCAAACCTAAACATACTTCATACTTCCTATTTAATACACACACCCCAAACAAGACACAGATAATATGCACGTGGGCATGGATAGGATAGATTCAGGTAAAGTGAAAAAGGAACAAGGAGGGGAGGGGGAACCTCAACCCCTCACTAATGTGAATTTTTGGCCCGTAGATGAAATTCATCCCACCCCGATCCTCTTCCATACGGAAAACTGAGGTCCCGAGGGAGAAAAAGAAACTCAGATATTGAGAGGAAAAGAAAACTTCTTCCAGAATGAGTTTGCCCGAGACTCCCCAACAGGTTTGAGCCACGTTATGAATCCATATGAGTCAACACGCGAAGGAACATCCTCAAAAAAAGTTGAGGACAGACCCTCGCCCCTGCGGCTTCTAACGTTATCTTCTCCCCCGACCATCCTCTGAGTGCCTCCATCACCAACATGAAGCCTAGAAAATCCATAAAGGTAACTCATCCGGCCTTAAGAGAGAAGACCCAAAAAAAATAAAATAAAATAAAACGAGAAAGATGGATGAAAAGAAGCAAACAAATAGAGACCCCCAAAAGGTGAACCACTAAATACCAAAGGTAACAACTCTCTGATTTTTCATATCAAAGTTCGTCTTTAACTTTGAAGGGCCATAGAATAGGTACACTACCACGCACTAGTGCAATGAAACGATCCAAGAGAATGCAGAAAATGAACAAAGGAACTCTATGATAACATAAGCGAGAAATCCCCTAAGAAGAATTTGGAAGATATTTAAACCAAAACATATGAACACTATGAGCGAGACATTCAAAATCAACATTAAATGCATCGGTCATATTGGAGAGCATGTCAAGTCCAAAACTGAATCCAAAACTGCTACCTGTAAACAATGGATCATGGAAATGTAAGTACAATGATGACTTTTTGCTACGCACGAAGACCAAAGAGCCTAGCGTCATTCCAACCCTAATGGTTTGAAACAACGCCTGTGTGGCTAATGGAAATGGATAAGCTATAGCAGTGATCAGAACTCACTCACATAGCAGTCGCTTGAGTGACTTAAACTCAACAAAGACTTGTTTGACAGATGACTCATAAAGGTCGGGCATGCTACCATCTCAATCACCTTGGGCATCGAGGCACATGGGATTGGGTGTTCGATTAAACAGGTCGCCTCGAGCATCAAAGATAAGTGAGTGGGACACGCATTGTCTTCCACCTCGACAAGCGTTATACAGCAATTAATATATAACGTAAGCGCATAATTGTCCTCCACATAATTAGTCACCTCATAACCGTCCACGATGTATCCTTCACAATGGGTATATAATGTATGAAGATGTATCCGAGAGGGTGGACCCTTTTCTTGAGCAGTACTCATTAGAGAAATAAAAAAGAATCATTTTGGAAGGAAGACGAAACCTTTCCATACCCCTCTCCCTCCTATCTCTATCCCCACCCAAGAGCTATTATTTCCATCAATAAAAATGAAAAGGCTTTTGACTTGGGAAAGAATGAAGTCAAGAAACTTTTTTTGTCCAAGATTTTACAGAGAGCTGATAATAATCTCAATGTTGAGCCCTTACTCTCTGAAGAGATTACTGTTGAATCGCATACTACTTTTCCTAGGATGGCGAATCCCACCCCAAGCACCAGATCAATCGTTTTCCCCTCCTATTCTCTCATTGCTATTTGACTTTCTCTGCTACTCTAGTCAATCTCACTGTCAAAATCCATGGCCTACCTAGAAGTTGGATGATTAAGGCCCTGTTTAGTAGGTAGAAAATTTTCTGTTTTCTCTATTCAAACTTTTCGAAAACAAGGAAAACGCGTTTAGTTAAAACAAAGAAAATGAATTCACTATTTTCAACATTTTATATATGAATCGAAAAATGTGTAAAAGTCAAGCCTTGTTTTCGAATTAAATTCAACCAAATTCAACTTAAATGCAAGAAAATGGAAACGACAACTAAATTCAAGTACGAAACGTATTTTCTGAAAATGAAAACTAAAGATTAGAATACATTGAAAATTTCATATTCTGAATTTTGGATAGAGTTGAAAATTTTCGTGAACTAAACAGGGCCTAAGAGTTGCCTAACCTTACAACATATAATTAGTCCACATTCGAATTATCTTCCCTCTCATAAGAACTAAACAGAAATTACCATACACCCAATTTAACATCTCTGTTTGATCTCTTTCTTGTTTTCATCTTCTTCATTTTATCCACCCTGTTTTACAGAGCATTGTCTCAAAGAAGACGAATATGATTCTAAATGAAAGTTTTAAGGAAGAAAATCAAGAAGATTTCTCTTAATCTCTTCTTATCAGAACCCAAAAAAATGGAAAAAAGAAAAAACTTGAATATATTTTGAGTTAATCTTACAGAAAGAATGAAATGCTAATTGTAGTATAACAATTAAGGATGAGGAGGTGTGTACTCATCCCGAATTGAGGGCATTGTTCGAGTTACAGAAGCTATAGGAGCTCTCACATGCCCAACCATGGAAACTTGCAATGCTTCTTCTTCATAGGCTCTCCTCTCTAACTCCTCCATTATTGTCTTCTTCACTTTCACAAACATCGCTACAAGAAGCAACCCCGAGAGAAATGCCCCCGATGTAGCCCCAATACCAAGCAGTATGCCATGATATTTATCTGTAAGGGGAGACAAATTTCTTTCAACTATATACAAAATTATAAGCAATCTGCTGTGGTTTTGATGATTTCCCATTTACAATTTCAAATGGTGAGGCGAGAACATGTAGGAAATGGAAGGGATTTTGTGTTCGTTGTTTGAAGGATTGTTAGAGGCGGAGCGCCTTAGGGTAGGCGAAGGACCTAGATAGTGTTCTGCCATGGCAGCCATTTCCTTGGCTTCTTCTAGGTCAAAGTTGCCGTGTGTCGTGGATCTACCAATTTACTAAAATGTTGGACCAAATGTCTGTTTCAGAATTTTAACCTAAAACAATTAAAAATTATGGGGCATGTGGCTAGAGAGATAAGAGGGCATGTAGAATTTTTTGTTTTTAACTCGTTTAGCCAATTACCGAATCAATAGGGACTAAAAAAAAAAAACACTTTCCAAAGTTAGGTTTATTCCCAAATTCTCGTAAGGTTTGATTACTTAAAGAAGATGAGTGAAAGTTACTATGTTATTCTCTTTGTTTGTATTAGCTCTATTTACTTTGTTAGTTGTAGCCATAGGAATTCCTTTCAATCAAGAAAGAAAGAAAGGATTTTGATATATTATCAAATTTGTTAAATCAAGCTACAAACCTTTTACATAAAAATTTCAATAACCATGGGGATTGGGTATGAATTTTTTATAAATGCAATTTTTTCAATCAGTGTATCTTATTTTGGAATATTTTTAATGTCTCTTTTATATAATCCTGTTTATTCATCGTTAAAAGATTTGGATTTAATTTATTCATTTGCCAAAAAAGTTTCAAAGGGAGCTTTTTGGGATAAAATAGGATTATTCCTATAAATTATTCTTTTTAATATTATGTTTCTATCAAGTATTAAGTTGTTTGTTTTTTATATACTTAAAATTAATATCTTAAATATATTAAAAATAGTAATTTGAGTACTTGTTTGTGTATTGATGATAAATTTTTTATTTTTTTTAAAGAATATAAATATTTGGTTAAAATACCTTAAATAAGTCAAAATTTGTAAAGCTAATGGACAAAAATGTTGATTTTCATGTTTTTTCTTGAAGAATGACTCACAATGGACAAAAATATTATTTATCATTTCAAGTATTTATATATATTTTTGAAAAGAAAGTTATGTTTACAAGAAAATAATGAGGGTATTTTTATCAAAATAAGGTAAAAAAATTAATAAATAATTAGATTTCTAAAACTTAGTTTTCAAAAGGTATTTTTATTTTTTTTTATCAGTAAAAAGCAAATATTATAAAGATAGCAAAAGATTCCAAATGTACACGGGTCATGAACAAAAGGGAGCCAAAACAAAAACAAAACAGAAAACAAATCCAAAAACCGTACCTACTCCCCAACCATGTGAGGAAATCTAGAACATAATGCGACATCAACACCATACAGACAAATTTCGGGTTCAATGTAAATCGAAACAAAGTTAGCTTTAATCCTTTGGGCAGAGGAGACCTCGTTCTCGAACACCAACCTATTTCTAGTGTGCCAGATATTCCAAAGCAAGCACAAAGGGGCTGCTAACCAAATTTTTTTGCACTTTTTACCCACAGCGGCTCCTTACCAAGCTAAAAGGGTGTAAATGACCGATTACGAAAAAACCCAACTAATCCCGACAATTGACAAAAAAAGATCCCACGACATTTTAATGGCTGGCAATGAATCAATGTTTCGGCCTACTAGCTCTCTTCCTCTTCGCACATAAAACATCTATTTGCAAAAAGTCATTCCACGACGTTTAAGTTGATACAACGTGAGCACTTTACCCTAAGCAGCTTCCTAAACAAAGACTCCAATTTTTTGGGGAACAACTAGATTCCGAACCAAGCGGTATGGGAAATCAAAGGCAGGGGAAATATCAAAACCTTTATACATGATCTTAACCGAGAACCCTTCTTCCTTGACAGTCTTCAACAAAAGCTTATCCTCACCCATGGGACGGAAATTTTGATCATGAAGAGTTTGTAGGAATCTTATCGTCTCTTCAAGCTCCCAGTCGTTAAGTGGTCTTAGGAAAGTTAGGGACCAACACCCAGCGCCCTCGCTTCTATCCCAAATGTCCGCAACCTTGGCCTCTTTGTTCAAACCTAAATTAAAAAGAGAGGGAAAACTAGAACTCAAAGCCTCCTCACCGCACCAAACAACATTCTAGAAGTTGATCCTCCTTCCATCCCCTAGGGCAAAGACCGCATTCTGGATGAAACCGAGCCACTCTTTTCTAATTTCCTTCCATAAGCTAGTCTCATAGCCATCTCTCAGGTCACGGGTATGCCAACCCCTGGTGAAGTCACCAAATTTACAGCAAATAACCTTTCTCTAGAGCGCATTTCTGTCATTGGCAAACCGCCAACTCCATTTGCAAAGCAGGGCCTTATTCATCTTAGAGAAGCTTTTTATCCCAATGCCTCATTTACTCGCTCGAGCACACCGCGGCCCACCACCAGCAAGAGATTTTCTTATCGCGTCGCCCCCTCCCGAGCGAATTGCCTTTGAATCCTTCCAATCTAGCACACACTTTCCCGAGGCATTCTGAAAAAGAAAGACACATCGAGACTGACAGGTACTACCGACGAGCTGCAACTCGCGCCTTAGAAATATACTGAATCTTCCAAGAAGCCAGCCTCTTTCGGAATCTCTCTTCAATCGAGTCCCAAAAACCAAGAGCCTTATGCTTGACACTTAGGGGAAGGCCCAAGTAGGACGTAGGAAGGGAACCAATTTTACATCTCAGCTCTGAAGCCAACTCCTCCACGTTAGTCACATGCTCAATTAAGATAATTTCGCTTTTGATTAAGTTAATTTTCAAACCCGACATAGCTTCGAACCACATCAGTATCCAACTTATAAACTTTAACTGGTCATTGTCAGCCTCGCAAAAGAGGAGTGTGTCATAGGCGTAGAGAAGATGGGAGATAGTCAGATCCTCCCCTCTCCTGTCTACAATCCTATTTCCAGAAAGGTAGTTTCCTTCAACAGCATGATTTATCAGACAATTGAGAGCTTCCATTCCGATAACAAAAAGGTAGGGAGAGAGGGGATCACCCTGTCTCAAACCCGTAGAGCTTGGGAAGAAGCCAGCAGGGGATCCATTTATGAGGACCGAGAAAGAAGCTGTGGAGATGCACCATTTTATCCAGCTCAACCACCGGCTGCCAAATCCCATTCTGCCCATGACCTGGAGCAGGAACTCCCAGCTGATACTATCGTAAGCTTTTTCTATATCCAACTTGCAGACCAATCCACGTTTTTTCCTTCTCATGGTTGAATCCACTATCTCATTGGCGATCAAAGCGTCCAAAATCTGTCGCCCCTCTACGAAAGCATTTTGGGACTTAGAAATCACCTTGTCCATGACCCTCTTGATCCCGTTGGCTAACACTTTGGTCAAAATCTTGTAAAGGCCTCCCACGAGGCTGATTGGCCTTAAATCCTTAAAGTCTTCCATAGTCTATTTCTTGGGGATCAAAACCAGAAAAGTCGTATTTAGATTTTTGACAAATCTGCCCTGATCATGAAACTCCTTGGAAAAACCCAATACCTCATTCTTTACAAAGTCCCAGCTAAAAGCCCAAAAGGCTAAGGGGAAACCATTGAGACCGGGAGCTTTATCACTATTAAGACCAGAAATAGTTGTCCATATTTCTTCCTCTAAGAAGGTTTCCTCCAGCTTGGCCGCTTCCTCAGACCTGATCCCATTGAAAGCTAAATCAGGAAAGGGGGGCTCCAACTGCCCGGAGTCGAAAGCAGATTTTGGAAAGCATCTACCAGACCGTCCTTGATATCACTCTCCTTGTCTAACTTTCTACCATTGATGCAAATGCCTTTTAAGCAATTTCTTCGCATGTGGGCATTAACCATCCTGTGAAAGAAACCGATATTCTTATCCCCTTCCTTTAGCCATGTCTCTCTGGATTTCTGTCTCCAAGAGATCTCCTCTAAAAGGGCTTAGCTTTTGAAATCAGCTCTGGCTTTGGCACGTTCCTCAACTTCCTTAAGGACCAATCCCCTTTCCTTCTCACAATCATCCCAAAAAGATACCCTGCTTAAGGCATCCTCCTTGTTAGTCTCGACTTGCCCAAAAACTTCTCTATTCCAAGCCTTCAAAATACCTTTCAGGGCCTTTAATTTTACAGAGATGATGAAATTGAAGGAAACATAAAAATGGAGATTTTTTTAGCCATGTCTCTCTGGATTTCTGTCTCCGGGAGATCTCCTCTAAAAGGGCCTAGCTTTTGAAATCAACTCTGGCTTTGGCACGTTCCTCAACTTCCTCAAGGACCAATCCCCTTTCCTTCTCGCAATCATCCTAAAGATGCTCCCGTAAGGCATTCTCCCTGGTCGCCCCGACTCTCCTTAAAACTTCTCTCGTTTCAAAGCCTTCAAAATACCTTTCAGGGCCTTTAATTTTGCAGAGATGATGAAATTGAAGGAACTGTAAAAATGGAGATTTTGCCACCACCCTTTCAGGATCTCTTTGAATCCCTCATATTTTAACCACATCAATTAGAAACGGAAAGGGGATGGCCCCATTCTGACACCATCACTGTCCAACAGAATGGGGAAATGATCAGAGATTGGCCTGGGGAGACATCTCTGGATCACCTTGTTGCAATGGCTCTCTCCTAGTCGGCAGTGACTAAAAATCTATCTAAACGGGACATTGATCTACCCATTGAGTCCACCCCTCCAAGTGTAAGGCCCTCCCTGAAGCAGAAGGTCTCTCAGCTCCAGATCATTTAGGATGTCGGAAAACCTTCTCGTTGAAAGTTAGAGAACTCAATTCCTGTATCTTCATTGGGATAGAGAATTTCATTGAAATCGCTGCCAATGCACCAAGGATCTTCCCAAAGGCCTTTAATCGAACCAAGCTCTTCCTAAAAGGATTTTCTGAGTCTTTTCTCAACTGGGCCATACACCCCGGAGAAAGTCAATTGAAACTCATCTTTAGCCATCTCTGTCAAGCACGGTGACGTAGAAACTAGCTACCAAACTACAGACCTACCAAGCTGATGCGACTATTATCCCAAAGCAAAAGAAAGCCCCCCGCGGATCCCTCAACGTTCAACGCTTTCCAGTTCAAACATCAACCCACCCCCCGATCAGTGACGCCCAAAACTCGAGGTCTCGTTGGACTACCCGTCAACCCGCTGAATATTTCGCGAAAGTCGGTGACCCGACATTTTTTCACGAAAATCGCGTAGTCCCTTTGTACGGAGCTCTACCCAACAATACATAACCTCGCATAAACCTGGTCCCAAATAAATTCAATATAATCCAATTATATCCACACTTGCCACTTGGGCGCATAAACAACACTCAATATACATGCCAACTATGAATCCAACTATATACCCAATAGTTACAAGAGTTAATATGTTTATACTCTTATACAATACATACATTAAACTTAAATAGTTTGAATACATGTATACGTAAGCCCTGACCGGCTTTCTTAATCCTCGGTCTCTGGGGCCGAGCCGTCCCTACGCACGTTCCTGTACCTACAAGATATTATCCCTCGGCGGGGGTGAGCTATTAACTTTCGATGAGTGGAATCGCCCTAAGTGGGCTACTCTACCTAAGTGCGTGCAATATTCCAAATTAAATACGTTCAAGCCCAGTCATGATCCTACTTTAATGTCTTGCATGACTGACTTAGATCCAGAGTCATAAAGCTCCTTCACACTTTACTTCAGCCTCGTATGAAATTTCTATTTTGTTTTGTTTGTGGACACAACCCTCCGATGTATATATATCAATTGGGCATCCGACCGATTGATATATTATTTTGTTGTGGACTACCCTCAGAGCGAATATCAATTGGGCGCTCGAAATGGTGATATTTTTAATTTTGACTACCCTCCGATAATTAATATTTTTAGACAACCCTCCGAACCATTTTCTCTAGACTCATCTCATGCACTCACTCCTATAATCCTAGGGTGTTCCAGTGCATATGGAATGCATGTATGTCAGTTCCATCTGATCCCAATCACATACAAATATATATCATGAATATGCTCGTATGAATTCAAATCCACACAATCATGTTATGTAATTATACATTTTATCCCATAAAATTGTCATGGGCTAATGATCAAACACGAGCAATTTACTTGAATTGCTTTCGACCAAAACTAATTCCCAAAATATATTTTAGAACAACGGATTCGGAATAGTAGAGCCCTCGGTTACTATTCAGAAAAATCTAAATCATCGGTTCACTTTGTGAACGGGTTTCTGACCATTCAGGCCTCCGTCAATCAACAGGTTAACACTTGGATGAAGAGAATTAAATCACCCAAAACAGCGTGGGTGATCCACGAGTTTGCTCATTTTCTTTCAAAAATTTTATCAATTCGGTCCCAGTTTTGGGGCCGTTAAAGCGACCCCCTCACGGCCTCATTCAACTCCAAACATTGGCCAAAAACATAGAAATGGGAATTAAAACTCAAGTAAGGAAACCCCTACCTCCTGCAGGTGTCAAAACTCACAAATCTGAGCACCTTGACCTCTCCACGTGACAAGTTCTCCTTCTTGTCAGAAGGCTGGCCCAGTCGGATCGCTATATTTTAGAGAAATTAGAGACCCTCTCACACTAAGCGCCATTTTCATTGCAGCAACTACTGGTTCCGTGCCCCTTTTTTTCTCTTTTGGTCTTTGGTTTAATGAAGAGGACAACATGGCTTTTGTCCCTTTAATCCATTTTAATTTATTTAATTCCCTCCTTTTCTAGTTTTAACATTCGGCACTATCTCGTACAGATCGATTTCCATCATTTTCTACTCATACCACTTGGTACATGAGTACTTGTTATATGTGACTTTATTGCTGCATCGAATCGTTTTCTGGCACGAAACGCGATGCCTCGACGTGCCAACTCTAAGATTGTCTCGGAATATTCAGAAATTTTCGTGCTAAGCCCAGATTTTTCTAGGCGATTCCAGCAGTTTAATCCGTTCGTCATAAGAGATCTAAGAGAAAAATTATGGATTTTTTTAGCTGAAATTTCAATTTTGTAACAAAAATTACGATTTTGCCATTTTTCCAAAAATTGGAATTTCTCGGGTCTTACATTCTCCCCTCCTTAAAAGGAATTTCGTCCCGAAATTCTGACAATCTGATCACTCATGCATATACAGCGTGCACTCTACCATGCATGTAGCAGTTATTTAAATCTTAGCAGCTAACAACGTACCTTCATCCTTAAACAAGAAGGGATAGGTGGCCCCCATCGTGTCCTCGCGCTCCCACGTTGGCTCCTCCACTCCATAGTGGCGTCATAGCACGACACCAGCCCCTCCACGGTCTTGCGTCATGAAACACGGTCTGGCTATCGAAATGCACCTGGTCCCTCCTCAAAGTCCCACGCCAATTATCCAACTCCCTACTCTGTCTAATCCACCACATGAAATTTGGATCTGGGTATACTTTGGAGCATGGAGGCGTAAAATGCCCTCGTGGACACCTGACATGCTTTGCTTGATAACATGTGGTCTTTATTTGGTGCCTACTCTCGAGTATCTCGAGAAGGTCAGTGAACCTCGCGATGGCTTCAGCACGGACGACCGCTCCCTCTTGATCACCTTCAGAGAGGCGTGATCCTGACCTCGGGCTCTGGGGTCGGTGGCACATCGGCCTTAGCTCTTCTTCAGGCTGCGAGGCGGGTGAGAGGCTGTTATCATATCAAGCTCACCTTCTCGCGGTCTCTGTCGGATCAGGGACCCAGTGATGGGCTCTCTCCCACCTCGAGTCCAGCATGTGGTGACCTGCATGGCCTCCATCTGAGTGCCTCATCACGGTGCCATCTGTAGCCTGGCGATAACTGTTGTTATGTTTGAATTCCACTAAGAGGCAAATGCTCCTCCAGTACCCTTATGATCCGGGACGCATGCTCGCGGCACGTCCTCTAATATCTGTATAGTCCTCTCTCGGGCCCGACCATGCATACGAGGGTGGAAGAGGCTATGCTCATGGTCGGTAGTGTGCCCATAGCCTTTTGAGCTCTGTCTTTAAAAGTCTTGTGGTCTTCTCGGGTCCACTGTCAGGCACGCTGGATCTTTGGTACTCCATATAGCTGCGGCTATCTCTCGAGATGTATCTTAGTGAGAATCTCTCCCAGAAGCGAAGGTCATCACGGCTAGAAAATGTACCCGACCGTTGGCTGAGTCCACTATCACCCATCTTTGCTTCATATACGCTGCGTGCGCTGGCAGAGTGGGTCACAAAGTCCATCGTGGCGTGCTCCGGCCGACTGACCACCTCCGTGTTGAAATATTTTCTTTGGCTCCCGGTGCTCAACGCCTTTGTTGACATAGCGAGGGCGTCGTCGAGCAAGAGTCCCCTCGTGTCTCTTGTCCACTCAATAGTGCGCGACGAAGATCTGCTTGGTACATCTTCGTACCACTGGATGCCGAAATCGGAAGCGGTGAAACTCCACGAATCTCTCAAGCCCGGTCGGCTGGGAACCACTACGTCCACATGCCGAGGAGCTACCATCGTGAGCGATTCCGACCCTCGTCACGCGTTACCTAAGCGTACTCGGTCACGATGGACACTGTCTGCGTCCTGCCCACTAGGACTCAAATCACTGCCTTATGAAGGCGGTGTAGCCATTAAACTCCCAGTACCTGCGTGCGCTTTCATTTGTCTTATAGCCCAATGTCCACGGTCTCGAGCATCATACTCCCGAGAAGCTATACTAGCGGCGCTCCTCGTGACTTGGCCCGAGTGCATGACCACCACATTTGCCTTCACAGGGATGGTAATGCAAAGTGAAGTCATAATCCTCTAAGGACTCCATCCATCTGTTGCCTCGTATTGGGGTCCCATTGCGTGAAAATATATGGACTTTTTATGATGCGAGTACACCTCGAACTCCTCGCCTTATAAATAGTGGCGCCAAATCTTCAAGGTGAAGACTACGGCCGCCAACTCCATGTCGTGGGTGGGGTAATTACGCTCGATTCTTCAGCGGCGACCATAGCTACTACCCTCTGGTGCATCAAAACACATCCTAATCCAGGCCCTTAGGGCATCACAATTACTGCTGTGTACCTTTGTCCCCTGCAATAGGAACTATCAAGATTGGGGTGATAAATCTCTTCACAACTCTTGGAATCTCTTGCATCAGTCATCCCAATCAAACTTGACCTCCTTCACAGTCAACTAGTCATAAGTCTTTGCTTATCCACAGAGAAATCCTCAGTGAATCTCCTGTAATACCAGTAATCCCAAGAAACTAACTTATCTCGAAGGCGACTTGGCCTCTCTCCTAACTCATCACTTTGCCTGCGACCTTCTGCGGAGTCGTGACACTCGATGCGACACCACGTGTCCCCGAAAATCACCTCGATAAGCCAAAACTCGCACTTGCCAGACTTGGCGGCCTGGCCAGTGGTAACGGTCACGAGAAGATCTATCTTTAGTAGACGCCCCTGCTCAAGCTGATCAAACAAATCCATCGATCCTCGGTAATGGTACGATTCTTGATGTGCCTGTTCAGCTATCGATAATCTGGCCTGATCGAAGGGTCTTGTCCTTCTTCTTTGCAAGCGAAGCCGGAGCGCCCCATGGTGAAGTGCTGGTCTAATAAAGCCCCTTGTCCAATAGCTCACGTAACTAGACTGCGAGTTCCGCAGTGACTCGGCCGGCGCCATCCCATGGGAGTCATGAGATGGGTGAGTGCAGGGTGCCGGCCTGTGCGATCACACATCCGGAGTGTGGGTAGTCCGGTACAGCTCATCTGGAAAAACATCCACACCTTTCGCTTCTTTCGGTAGATCTAGAGTCCGATCTCTCCTCGTCCTCTATGGATTAAGGCTCTTTAGCCGCAGCCAGCCTATTATCACGACACTGGACTGTTATACTATATGGGGCCGATATCATTACTTGTCCCCTGAAATACCACCGAGTCACGAGTCCCCTGCGTATGGCGGTAACTCTCGCTCCTGATAAATACTTGACCACCGTAATTTGTCCCATTCAATCCATCCACTAGGATGACATCGAGGAACTCGACATGTGAGTCTCAGGTCCATTGTGAGTAGAGTCCCCGAGATCTCAACTCGCAACCTCGACATATCATCCCACTATTCGCCTAATCCCTAGGGAGAACTCACGTACAAAGGCTGCTCTGGGTCTCGACCTCTAAGCCCAGCTACATGCTAGAAGAGGCCGGCTCTCCTTCCTCTTTGCTACTGCCCAGTATCAGGAGTGCTCAGAGCATTCTCTGTTTCTCGCTCTATGGTGTTTGTCCCAGCCATGGGTCCGTATCACGTAGGCGAAGTCCCCTCTGACCACGGCCCGAATGGACAACTTGGCCCATTCTCGAGATCTCTAACTTTGGCCAAGTTGTAGCCGTAATCATCGACAAATCGGGCTAACTATGAATCTAGTCACATAATCCATCTGATCATCGTCCCACTAACCGGCTCTAGAACTCCTGAGCCTTCGTAGTCTGGAAAATGCGTACCCGTAGGCGACTCCACGAAGTGCACTTTATGTCATCGCCTCACAGGTCTCTGGAGGTTCTTGCCCATTCCACCACATATTTGGGCCTCATCCTCCATTTGGAATCTGGTAGTCTATCGGGTCAGCCAGGTAATCTCATCAGCCTCCCCAACACTTCCTCGATCTGTACGAACCAATGGTCTGTCACCACCGGATCTCCTCCCCCCCATGACTGTCGGAGGGTGGTGCGCCTTAAATCTCTGGAGGTTACTAGGACCTCCACGACTACTGTATGCTAGCTGTGCGATGCGGCCCGGCGCAACACCTACGGCCTCTGTGAGGCACATTGATCAAATGTCGTAATTTGGTGAATCATGGGTGGTGCTGACCGGTGCCAGTGGGTTCTCCTACGTCTCGTCCTCTACTAACCATCTACACAATTAACATGTGGTTAAATCTCAACCGCAGTATCTCTAAGGCATAAACAGCCGAGACACTTTAATGCACATAAATCGGTGTATCTGTGATCAATTTTGCATTTAAAATATAATTTTCGAAAAATAAAATTTTCAAAAATTAGACTACGCACCATATCGATATTCACCTCTTGGACCTTAGTTTTTTGTAAACAAACCAAGTCCGCCCTATGACTTCTAAGAAAGTTCTTGATCACCTTCCTTTTATCAGGGACATACACGCCTCTAACATTCCAAGATAGAATTTTAATCTCCATTTTAACTTTAACGGTAGGTTCCCCTTATCTCTTCCCCCTCCTTTGTTTGTCTTATTCCCATTATAATTAATAGTGCTCCTTAGTCTTCTTAATTCTCGCTCGCTTTTTGAGACTGTCAAGTTTCCCTTCTGCTTGCCGATTTTTTGTGAAGCCACTAAATTTCTCAATAATTCCAAAATCTCATTTTCAAACCCTTTAGTAGGGAATCCTAGGAAATCGCTAAATTTAGCCAAGCAACTACTTTCCCAGCTCTCGTAAGTCTCTGATGACTCATTTTGTGCCTTCGCCTTTCTTTGGCCACCTTCACCGAGCTCCTCCCTACCATCAGTGTGCTCGAACACTCCAAGCCCTATTCCACCTCTTAGTCGGCGCCACCACCCTAAGTGGTTCTAGATCCTTATCCGCAAATATACCCCTTGGGCCTGAAAAACCCCCTTGTAGCAGGGGACGACCAAAAACAGAGAAAGGAGTAGGGGTAGACTGTGCGTAGAGGTTGTCACTATACCTGTTCATATAGTCGCGACCATTTTCTTGAACTAGATCCTCTCTAAGATCGTCTTCTTCCCCAGAGTGTATGGCTTTCCCCTCCTGTCCGACATTTAGAGTACTAGAGATAGGACTTTTGCAATCTTAAGGCAAAACAGACCTTCAAAAGGTATTTTCATCAAATCACCTTTATTATTATGATAAAATAAAATATATATTTGTATAATATATGTATAACATATTAACATATTTACAAAAAATTAAAATGATAAAATTATTATGATAAATAATTTATTATTATCATTGTTACAAAAAATAATTATTTTATTTATTTTTATATAACTAAAATATAATATATAAAATTAATAATTTAAAAAAAATATTGATGAAAACAAAGTTAAAAATATTTCATGTTTGTAAAATATTTTGAAATATTTTATGCGGATTTTAAAATATTTTGTACAGATTCCTAAATATGACTTTTTTTGAATAGAAAAAGTTAAATATTTGTCTTTTCTATTTAAAAGAAATTTTCTAAAATTCATAAATAAATTATACAAAAAAAAAAAAAAAAAAAACAAAAAAAAACAAACAAACAATCTAAAGTTAGAAAGTAATTTGCTTTCAGAAATAACCCAAAAAAGCAAATGCCCTCTTAGGCTTTTTCTATTTAAGCAGAATTTTTAAAAATTCAGTAAGAAGTTAATAAAAGTTAAAAAAAAACAAGCAAATTGAATGCTAAAAACTATTTTTCTTTCGGTAAAAAACCAAAAAAAAACAGAACTTTGAGTCCAATAAATGAATTTGAAAACCATAGTTTACAAATTTGATTAATTTTAATTAGTTTTAAGTACACGAGCTTCCTTAAAACATGCCTAGTCATTTTTCAACTCCAATTTGAATCCTGCAAACACTCAAAACTCCTCCAGTGTCCAAGTAGTTGACTTTTGATTTTCAAATATTGAATTTGGTTCTTTCCCCTTTCTGTCTATCTCCAAGATGAAAGATCCAGCCATCCAAGTGATATCTGCGTAAACATAGGAAAAAAACATGGATCAGCTCAACATTTTTTTTTGCTCAATGAATGGCTTTGATATTTAGAGCATTTGTTTTGAATTTCACTGTTGTTGAAATTTAATAAAAAAAATTTTGAATTGAAAATGTGAAAATATTTTACTTTTTCTATTTAAAAAAAAAATCATCTTCTACCGAAATAAGAAAAACTTCATCATTGCTCAATAAGAGGAGGGTTGATACCAATTGAAGGAAAAACACACAGCGGAAGCATGGATCTAGCAATATGATTAAACATGCAACTGTATCTAAATTCAATGTTAAATAAAATTACCTGTAGATTTGCCGGATCAAGTAAACTAGACTTCTAGATCGGCCACCAGTGACTAATCTACAGTCGGATCTACGACAGCGACCCAGCGATAGCGATCTGCGGAGTCGATCTGAGGATCGGCCAATGCGCGCCAGTCAGATCTTCGGTCATCCTCGGGAGTGAGGTATGGATGTGTGTGGGCACAATGAATCGAGACGTAGAGGCGAATCTTAGAACATGAAAAAAACCAGAATAAGAAAAATTCTTTAACACCTCTTTGTTCTGTATTCTCTCAAAATGTATGAAAAACTGAGAAAGCCTTAAAATACATTCGTCGGAATAGCTTGTTCATATAATAAATTATATTTATTATAAATAACCGTTCATATAATAAATTATATTTGTATAAATTTATAATTGCCATATATTTGAGAATATAAGTGGGACCCGAGAGCACATAATTGCTAACAGTACTCCCACTTGCTCTTGAGTGCAAACTTGAGCACTAAGCCACGAAACCATGTAACTCAAGCTTTTGTATTCTATAGTTCCATTCTGATATGAGCTGCCACTTTCACGAGCTGGCACGGGGATCAACGGCTATTATTAATTAGGCTCCTTATAATTGAAAGCAATTATCTGTCCGTTGCCACTCCACTAAAGGCCGGGAAGTTGAACTCAAAATTAATAATATTGATATATATTCATTTAAATAAATTTTGTAAAATATCGATAGTGAATTGATTATATTTTTGCATCATCAATTAATTATTTTAATCTCTTGATTTGTTTCTCTAATGGATCAAATGCAACGGCGAGTGACTAAATACATCCAAGAAATGCCAGAAACATATTAAGAGGATGTTCATACAATTTCCATTTTTTTATTTCATAAATCTTTTGGTAATTAAACAATCAGTTCCCAAATCATCTAGGTATTAGCGTCAAAATGACCTCACATGACAGTTCAAAGACCGATAATTATTCAATTACCTATTTAAAATAATTCGGGGATTGAGAGAAAAATAATAATCAAATATCACTTGAGATTTAATTCCTTTCACGAAATTTAACTTTAATCAAATCTTTCTTACGATCCTATCAATGCAAACATAATGCGCAATATTTTATAATAACCAGGCCAGTTATTTCATAAAATAATTGCGGATCTAAATAAAGCGTCCAACTTTGTTCAATAAGCGTGATCTTATTCATTAATTAAAGACATGATCATATCTTCCATGGAGCGTATCCATATGACCATATCTTTTGCATAATTATCTACGGACCTTAATCTGAAAAATACTAGTGTGCCTGAGAATTGAAGTGATTAATACCTCATTGAAATTTTATTAACACAGAAAAATACAATAATTTATTTGTCTCTTGCTACAGCTCAAATAAAAAAACTCCCACTAGTCCTAAAATAAGTCTGGTAATCTCTAACACCCATAGAATCTGTCTTTCAAAACTTGAGCAATTAGAGCCTTTGTGGAATGGGTCATGGGTTTTCCTCTGAGCTATTTTGGTAACCTTTGTATCTCTCGCTTCGATGATGTCCTGGATCAGTGGTACTTCCTCTCGATGTGTTTTGTTTCTTGTGATACCTTGGTTCTTTGGAGCGTACTCTGGCCGCTGTTTGTCACAGTAAAGGGTAATGGGCCGACCACCTTTGGGTATCACTGAAGATCCATAATGAACTTCTTCAATACGCGACTTCCTTAATTTGCCTCGACGACAACATATTTCAGCACGTGGTGGAATCTGCTACACCGTCTGTTTAATACTCCTCCAGCGAGCGGCTCCACCATATAGTGTAAACACATAACGGAGGTAGATTTCCTTGAGTCGATATCCTTGGAGTGCGAGTCTGTGAAACAATGGTTTCCTAAACTCCCAACGGAATATACTATATAATCTCTTGTTCTCCTTAGATACTTAGAAGTATATCTTTGCAAATCCAGTGTTCTTCACCGGGATCAGATTGATGCCGACACAACTCATTTGCATAACGGTCTACGGCTACGGTACGCAACATGGCATACATGGGGTACCTGTTAGGGGCATAGGTATCCTACTCATACGTTCTTTACCTTTCCGGAGTTTTGGTGATTGCTCCTTAGAAAGATGAATTCCATGTCTAAGGGTAAGGATCCCTTTTGGAATTTTCATGTTAAACACGACAAGAATTTTATCAATATAAGAGGCTTGAGATAGTATGACAACTTATTCTTAGGTCGTATAAGTTTGATTCAAGAATATAGTTGACTTCTCCCCAGTCTTTCATATCAAGCATTTTATGCGACCAATCTTTTACACGACAACGCCAACATTGGTTTAGGTCTTTCAATATGTATCGTAAGGATTCGAAAAACTACATACATTAGCGGATTCTTTTGTAAGCATGAGTTCGCCAGGCTTTTCTCAAAACCAAAAGTAATGGCACGATCAAACCACGATGTTCCATGATGCGGATGCTTGCCGATCCATAAATGGACCTTTGCAACTTGCATACCATGTGTTCTTGCCTTTAGCTTTGAACACTGCAGTTCTTGTATGTAGATGTCCTCATTTAAATTGCCATTTAAAAGGCATTTTGGCGTCCATCTGCCAAATCTCGTAATCGAGACTAGCGACTCTGACTAAAAGAATCGGATAAGATTTAAGCATGACTCTTTGGCGAAAGGTTTCTTCTTAATCTATCCCTCTTTTTGGGTATAGCCTTTGCCACCAATCTAACTGAAGGTTTCCACCTTCCCCATCGATCTCTTTTCTCTTGTAAATCCTGCCTCTATTGGTTTTACCCCTTTGGGTGCCTCTCTGAGACAGGCCCGAATTGGAATACAATTCCATTTGCAGTCCATGGCTTTTGCCACTCTGTACATCCACATCTTCGATTGCTTCTTTGTAATTGATGGGATCATCTTCCTTTGTCGATAGCAATAGCGGTAAGACTACGCCTAGCAAGGCGTATCTCGCGGGGCTTCTCAGCCTTGCTCTATCCAGCTACGTGACTCCTTTGGTTGTGGTTCATTGTTACGAGCAGCCAAAGGTACTAGTTCCTCTTATCTTGGCTCTTAGTTGCAGTTCCACATGTTGGATCTTGTTCCTTTAGTTCCACACAATGCTTGTTCTGCTCGGGTACATTTCCCCTCTTTGTTATGCATAGGAATCGGTGGTATTAGAACGAACAGTGATTCGATTTGTTCTTGAATTTGATCCAAGCTCCTCAAGAATTATTTTACTCTTGGGTTTGAAATTGCTTATATAGTCTTCCTCCAAAAAAGGATTTGCGTAGTACTCACAGCCAACCTTTTTATCAGAAGGGCTATAAAATAGATCCACCTCTACGTTCCTTTAGGGTAGCCAACAAACATGCAAACCTAAATGCAGCGTTCCAACTTATTTGGATCCTTTCTTAAGACATGTGCGAGGCACCCCATGTTCGGATATGGCAAACTAGGCTTGCTTCCCTTTCCTGAGATGCATTGGGTGTCTTAAGGCAGTTTTAGAAGGAACTAAATTCGAAGATACATTGCGGTTTCTATATGGCATATCCTGAAAGCGATATAGGTAGAGATGAATAACTAAGCATTGACCTCACCATATCTGAAGAGTTCTATTTCTTCTTTAAACTCCATTTCTTTGGGGTGTTCAGTCTTGATAGTTTGTGAAACTATCCCTCTTGAGTAGTAAGACTTAAACTCTCAGGATGAAGGTATTCACCACCTGGTCGGACCGAAGCTCTTTGATATGAGTCTAAGTGCTTTTACGCCTCGACCTTATACTCGAAATTTAGTGAAGTTTCGGTTTTGCATTGGGTAATATATCCATATCTTGAGTAGTCATCACGTAAAGGTGACAAAATACTCATACCCTCCTCGGCTTGGACATTTATTAGTCCGCCGCACACATCAAAAGATGCACTACCCCAATGGCTTGGTCATACGATATCCTTTTCGTTTTAAAGTGGTCTTTTGGTCATTTTACCCTTCCCAAACAAGATCTGGCTAGATATCGGTATAATTACATGTGCATAATAATTATTATGATTCTATTATCTAGTTTAATAATTATTAGGAAAATTATTTTATTTTTTTGAAATAATTCTTAGAAAATCCCTGGCTATTTAAAAATATTGAATGGGCGAAGGTTTTGACCACTTAATTAATTTTAACCTAAGGGTTTCCATTGTGGGTCTAATAATAAAATGATCATGATGCCCAACTGGGATAAACATGGTTGATTTTATCGATTAGGACCTCAATTAAGTTTCAAAATTTTAATAAGATCGATCACTAACGTCAGTAATCTTGATATTAAAGATAATTTTGAAATTAAACAATGGTTAAAAAACATCTCAAACTTAATTTAATTATTACCCTCCCAACGAGGCTATGATATTTTTATTAAGTGCCCAAAGTTTTGAAAAACAATTAGAGTGAAATGATTTATGTGATTATCTAGGAAAGTCTGTCAAGAAGGTGGGATTTATAGTCCGCTCATGACTTCATCTTTCCCTTGTGGAAACCAACTTAAGAGGATACTAATCATTTCACGCATCAAATTTAGTTTGTTATAAATATCTCGCCTAACGAAGTGCTTATAATGGAAACTAAATAACTGCTTGCCAACAAACAAAATAGTTTTCGGGGATTAACTAAATTTAAGATTATGTTTATCAGAAGATATTACGCTTTAATACTAGTGTGTATTTTTTCGTAAAATGGCATCATTTAACCCACTTGCAATGATTTTCAAATAAAAGCCTATGGATGGAAATAATTATGTTGAATGGAAACCAACCTCAGATATCGTTTCCTGATTAAACTCAAGTCATTCTAACCACACCAAAGCCCAATGAGCCTAAGTAGCAAATGCATCCGACCAAGTCAAAAGACTATGAGAATCGACAAGGCAAATATATCGTCACGCTATATTCTTGCCAAGAGTCGCTAGTCATTTGAAAGGACAGATATTCATCTCTATATTTGTTAAAACGATCCAGACTACAAGATGTTCGCACAATCAACAAGTTCTTTGCTGTGCCGCAGCTAGCTATAATGAACACTAGAATGACCGGGGAAGTGCGAGGATCATCGCCTGAAAATGATGTCACATCTCAATCTCAAGTCAAGTGTCAGATGAAGATAGAGCAAAGGTCCCAAATTGATTTCATATTTGAATCCCTACCCGATCGCTTTACCCGGGCTTAAAGTTAATTATAATATGAACAAGATGGATCTAACTCCTACGTAGTCGACGCATAACTTGAAAGTGCCGAAAGGGCTTCTGAAGTCATGTGTTCATACTAGACTGAGGGTTCTACTTTCAAGCCCAAAGGGAAACCTAAGGGTGGGAAAAAGAATAAGAACAAGGCAGGTCGTGTACCGCCATCAAACCACCGCTATGAAGAAGCCGAAAGGCAAGTGCTTCAAGTGCGGACAGAAGGGTCACTGGAAGCAGAATTGCCCTCAGATTGCCAAAAGCAAGGTATGGGTAATTTAAATGTGGTTGAAGCTTGTTTAGTGGAGGAATTATAATGATAAATGGATCATTGATTCGAGCCACTAACCATGTCTCGTTACTTTCAGTTGGTTCGTAATAAACTAGCTCGGGTCGACAGAACAGAGGTTTTCGAGGCTTGAAATGGAGAACATGTCTCCGTTAAAGCACAGACAAGTAGAATTATTTTTCAATAATGATAGGACTTTATGTTTAGTAGACTGCTTATATGTGGCTCTGATTTTAAAAGGAATTTAATTTTCAAGAAGTTGTTTATTTGAACAAGGTTTAACAAAGGAATTTAATTCCTTTATTTAAGCAATAAGAAGTCTAACTCAGCCATTTTGTAAATTTGATTTGATAGATGGTCTTTATTATTTAAGTCCCATGTCCTATGAGATGTTTTAATTATCGAAATTGTTGATAAGCATGATCACTCAGCCAAGAAAAGGAAAGTTTCAATGAAACGTACTTTGCATTCAAGGGACAGGGTCATATTAATCCTAATAGGATTCATGGTTTGCAAAAAAAGTGGATCTTAACTTCCCTAGACTTTGAACCTATACCGCATGTGAATCTGTTTGAAGGTAAATGACCAAAAGGCCCTTTAAAGCCAAAGGATATCGCGCAACCAAAACCGTCGGAATTGGTGCATACCGATGTGTGCGACCAATAAATGTCCAGTTTAGGAGGGTATGAGTATTTGTCACCTTTATGCATGACTACTCAAGATATGGATATATTTACCTAATGCGCCCAAAAGTCCGAAACTTTCACTAAATTTCGAGTATAAGGTCGAGGCGTAAAAGCAATTAGACTCCATATCAAAGAGCTCCTCATTCGACTCGAGGTGGTGAATACCTATCCCGGGAGAGTTTAAGCCCTACTGACTAAGAGGGGATAGTTTCACAACTATCGCACTGAACAATCCCAAAGAAATGGAGCAGTAAAGAAGAAATAGAACTCTTTCAGATATGGTGGAGGTCAATGCTTGTTATTCATCTCACCTATATCGTTGGGATACAGAAACTCCGCAATGTATTAATTTAGTTCCTTCTAAAACTAAGACACCCATGCATCAGGGAAAGGGCAGAAGCCTAGTTTAAGCCATATCCGACACAAGTGCTCCCGCACATGTCTTAAGAAAGGATCCAAATAAGTTGGAATCAAGGCATGTAGGTTTGTATGTTTGTCGGGTTACCCTAAAGGAACGAGAGGTGGATCATTTTATACCTTCTGGATAAAAGGTTATCGGGAGTACCACGCAACCTTTTCGAGGAAGACTATATAAGCAATTTCAAACCCAAGAGGTAACACCTGAGGAGCTTGACTCACCAAGAACAACCTAACTGACTGCCAGAGTTCTATCACCACCGATTCCCATGCATGTTCAAAGAGGGAAAATAAAATTCGAAGGTGAACAAGCACAGGGAACCAATGGAACAAGATCCAATACATGTGGAACCAGAACTGCAAGAGCCGCACAAGAGGAACTAGTACCTTATGTGCCTTAACAATGAACCACAAATCCGCTGGAGCTTCGTCGTAGTGGGATAGGTAAGGCTAAGTCACAGATATGTCTTGCCAGCGAAGTCTTACCAAGTTATTGCTATCGGACAAAGAAGATGATCCCATCAATTACAAAGAAGCACCGAAGATGTGGATGTACGTGAGTGGCAAAGCCACGGACCGTGAAATGGAATCACCCATTCACTGGTTCAGAGGCACCCAAAGGTGTAAAACCAATGTGGTGTAAGTGGATTTACAAGAGAAAAGAGGATCGATGGGAAGGTGGAAACCCAGTTGGGGATTGTAAAAGGCTATACCCAAAAAGCAGGGATAGATTATGAAGAAACCTTTTCGCCAAGAGTCATTTAAATCTATCCGGATTCTTTAGTCAGAGTCGCTTAGTCCGACATTTAGATTTGGCAGATGGATGTCAAAACAATTTTTAAATGGCAATTTAATGAGGGACATCTACATGTGCAAAGAACCGTATGGGTTCAAAGTTAAAGGCAAAGAACACATGGTATGCAAGTTGCAAAGGTCCATTTATGGACTTAAGCAAGCATCCAGATCATGGAACACAGTTTGATCAGCCACATTTCTTTGGTTTTGAGAAAGCCCCGATGAACCTCAGGTTTACAAAAAGAACTAAGCACGGCTGTGTTTCTACTCTTACGTAGATGACATATTGTTAATCTAAACGACAAACAAGTGTTGTCAGTAAAAGATCAAGCCGCATAAACGCTTGATATGAAAAGACTCAGAGTAAGCCAACTATATTCTGAATCAAACTTATACGAGACCGAAGAACAAGTTGCTGCACTATCTCAAGCCCTTATATTGATAAAATTCTTGTCGTTTACCATGGAAAATTCCAAAAGGATCCTTACCCTTAGACATGGAATTCATCTTCTAAGGAGCAATCACCAAAAAACCTCGAGCGTAAAGAACGCATGAGCAGATACCTTATGCCCTACCGTAGGTAGTCCCCATGTATGCCATGTTACTGCACTGTGCCGTATATCTCATATGCGCTGAGCTGTGCTTCCATCAATCCGATCCCTGAAGAAATAATCGGATCATGTGCAAAGCATATACTTAAGTATCTAAGGAGAACAAGAGATTATATGCTGCATATTCCAAAGGGGAGTTTAGAAACCACACTCTACGCACTCGACTCAAGGGGATATCACTCAAGGAACTCCACCTCCGTTATGTGTTTACACTATACGTGGGTGGAGTCGTTCATTGAGGAGTATTAAATGCATCGCAGGTAGTAGATTCCACCACAGGTCGAATATGTTGTCGCTCGAGGCGCCTAAGGAAGTCGTGGTGGTCAAGAAGTTCATTATGGATCTTCGTGTGATACCCAAGTGTGTCGGGGTCTATTACCCTTGATCGTGACAACAAAGGGTGGCCAGAAGATGCCCAAAGAACCAAGGTATCACAAGAAACAAACACATCGGGAGAGGAAGTACCACTCGATCCGAGACATCATCGAGTTTAGGAGACACAAGTAAGTTACCAAAATACCGAGGAAAACCTAGCGACCCATTCACAAAGGCTCTAATTGCTCAAGTTTTTGAAAGCCATGATTCTATGGGTGTTAGGAGATTACCGCACTTATTTTAGACTATGGGAGTTTCTTTTATTCAGCTTTAGCAAGACAAATAAAATTATTGTATTTTCCGTGTTAATAAAATTTCAATGTGAGGTATTAATTTCACCTTCGTAAGTACTAGTATTTTTCAGATAAGGTCCGGGATTAATTATGCAAGATATGGTCATATGGATACGTCCATGGAAGACATGATCATAAGTTCTCATAATTAATGAATAAGATCACGCTTATTGAATAAAGTTGGATCGCTTTATTTAGATCGTTAATATTTTATGAAATAACTGTCTTGGTTATTATAAAATATCGCATAAGCAGACATGCTTTCAGTATTGATAGGATCAAAGAAAGATTTGATTAAAGTTAAATTTCAGAAAGGAATTAAATCTCAAGTGATATTTGATTATTATTTTTCTCTCAACTCCTGAGTTTATTTTAAATAGGTAATTGAATAATTATCGGTCTTTGAATTGTCAATATGTGAGGCCTATTTTGACGGCCAATACCTAGATGATTTGGGAACGTGATTGTTTAATTACCAGTATTTATGAAATAAACAAAAAATGGAAATTGTATGAAATATCCTCTTGATATACTTACTGATGTAATGAAGTCACCGGCCGCGTACGATCCATTAGAGAAACTAAGTAAATCAAGAGATTAAAATAATTAATTGATGACGTAAAATATAATCAAGTAATTATCTATATTTTACAATGGAGGAAATTAATATATATATCAATATTATTAATTTTGGAGTTCAACCTGGCCTTAAGTGGAGTGGCACCTGACAGATAATCGCTTCAATTATAAGGAGCCTTAATTAATAATAATGTTGGATCCCCGTGCTAGCTCGTGGAAAGTGGATGGAGCTCATCAAGAATCGGAACTATGTAACACAAAAGTTGAAGCATGGCTGTATTTTTATGCTCAAGTTTGTACTAAGAGCGTGGGAGATTGTTAAGAATTACGCGCTTCGGTCCCACTCTAGTATTCTCAAATATATGTATAATTATAAATTTATAATAAATATAATTTATTATATGAATCCGCTTTTATAATAAATATAATTTATTATATGAATCCTAAGTTATTTATAATAAATATAATTTATTATATGAAATGGGCTATTCGATTAACGGGTTTTGGGCAAGCTTTTCAGTTTTTTTCATACATTTTTGAGAATACGTAACAAGAGAAAGAAAGAATTTTTCTATTCTTGGTTTTTTCTCTGCTGCTCTAAGATTCGCTCTACGTCCATTCATTGTGCCCACACAATATCCATACCACCCCCGAGGATAGATCCGAAGATCTGGACGGCAGACAGTCGATCTCGTAGATCGGACGGTGCAGGACGTTGGTCACGTGTCGTTGTCGTAGATCCCAAGTGTAGATTGCCGTCAGTGGCTGATCTAGAAGTCTAGTTGACTTGATCTCAAATCTACATAGGTAATTTTAGTATTTAATATTGAATTTTAGATACAGCCTGCATGTTTAATCATATTGTTAGATCCATGCTTCCGTCGCGTGTTTTTCTCCTTCAATTTGAGAATACAGTGGGACTAAGAGCATATCAAGTAACAATCTTCCACTTGCCTGAGTACAAACTGAGCATAAGTTCAAAACCAGGCGTGGACCATCCTTGCAGCCTCTATACTCCACACGAGCTCGGCTTTTCTTCCTTCTAGTACTCGATCCAACGCTATTACATTGGTGCTCCTTATATTGAAAAAGCAATATTTATCCGGCGTCATTCATCTGCTGGCTCAGAGCTGAACTCCAAAATTAATAATATTGATATATATATTAATTTCCTCCATTGTGTAAGAACATCGATAATTAATTGGATTATATTTTCGTCATCAATTAATTATTTTAATCTTCGATTTAACATTTAATGGATCAAATGCACTGGCCAGTGACTTCATTACATCCAAGTACCGAAACATATCAAGAGGATATTTCATACAATTTCCATTTTTTGTTTATTTATAAATAATTGCAATTAAACAATCACGCTCCCAAATCATCTGTGTATTGGCCACAAAATAGGGCCTCACATATTGACAATTCAAAGACCGAGTACTATTCAATTACTATTTAAAATAAACTCAGGATTGAGAGAAAAATAATAATCAAATATCACTTGAGATTTAATTCCTTCTTACGTAAATTTAACTTTAATCAAATCTTTCTTTGATCCTATCAATGCAAATGAGCACCGCACTAATATTTTATAATAACCAAGATGCATTATTTCATAAAATATCGCAGCCTAAATAAAAGCGTCTAACTTTATTCAATAATCAGGATCTTATTCATTAATTATGAGAACTTATGATCATGTCTTCCATGGACGATCCATATGACCACAGATCGCATAATTAATCCGACCTTAATAATAAAAAATACTAGTGTGCACAAGGTGAAATTAATACCATTGAAATTTTTATTAACACGTAAAAATACACAATTTTATTTGTCTCATACAAAAGCTCAAATAAAAACTCCCACTAGTCCTAAATAAGTCCGGTAATCTCCTAACACCCATAGAATCTACATGTCTTTCAAAACTCAATGTGTAGAGAGCCTTGTGAACGGGTCCGCTGTGTTTTCCTTCCACGCTAGGTTTTGCAACCACCGTGTCTCTCGCCTCACGATGTCTCGATCAAGTGGTACTTCCTCTCAATGTGTTTTTGTTTCAGATACCTGGTTCTTTGACTCGTGCTACGGCCCCACCGTTGTCACGCAAAGGGTAATGGGCCGACCAGACCGGGTATCACCCGAAGATCCATAATGAACTTCTTCACCACGCTTCCTACCGCCTCGTATGAAGAACATATCTGCCTCGCGGGTGGAATCGCTAATACACGCCTGTTTAATACTCCTCCAATGCATGGGCCCCACCATAGTGTAAACACATAACCAGAGAGGTAGATTTCCCTGAGTCAATATCCCCGAAGTTCAGTCCTGTGAAACCAATGGTTTCTAAACTCCCCACCCAATATACCAGCATATAATCTCTGCTCTCCTTAGATACTTAAGTATATATGCTTTATCGCAATCCAAAGTGTTCTTCACCGGATCGATTGATACCTACTTACAACTCCCACTCGCATAACAAGATATCCGCCCGTACATAACATGGCATACATGAGACTACCTAGCCGAGGCATAAGGTATCCTACTCATAATGCTCTTTCGTCAGAGTTTTCGGGTGATTGCTCCTTAGAAAGATGAATTCTATGTCTAAAGGGTAAGGATCCCTTTCGAATTTTCCATGTTAAACCCGACAAGAATTTTATCAATATAAGAGGCTTGAGATAAGGCTACACAACTTATTCTTCCTGGCCTCGTATAAGTTTGATTCCAAGAATATAGTCGGGGCTTCTCCCAAGTCTTCATATCAAACCGCGTATGCAAATCCAATCTTACACCGACAACACTTGTTTGTCGCTTCCGACACAACATGTCATCTACGTAAAGGACTAGAAAACTACCTTCGGGTGCTTGGATTCTTTAAATACAAGGTTCACCGTGGCTTCTTCAAACCAAAAGAAGTAATGGCCCGATCAAACCTCGATGTTCCATGATCCGGATGCTTGCTTAAGTCCATAAATGGACCTTTGTAACTTGCATACTATGTGTTCTTTCGTCTTTAGCTTAACCCCCGGGTTGTCGCATGTAGATGTCCTCATTTAAATCGCATTTAAAAGGTCGTTTTGACATCCATCCCGCCAAATCTCGTAATCGAGACTAGCAACTACAAATAAAAGAATCCCGATAGATTTAAGCATGGCTAACGCTAAAAGGTTTCTTCATAATCTATCCCCTTTCGGGGTATAGCCTCACACCAATCTACCAAGGTTTCCACCTCCTATCCGATCCTCTTTTTCTCAGAATCCACTTACACCCTATTGGTTTTACTCCCTTCGCGCTCTACAAGAGACTGACTCGAATTGAATACATAGATTCCATTTCACGGCCCATGGTTTTTCGCTTACTCCTACATCCACATCTTCCCAAGAAGTTTTTCAGAACAATTGATGGGATCATCTTCAATCAATAATAGTAATAACTTGGTAAGACTCATCCAGCAAGACATATCTCGTTGTGCTTCCGCCTCACTCTATCACTACGACGAAGCTCCACCGGTCGTGGTTCATCGCTTCGAGCCTCGTAAAGGTACTCAGTTCCTCCTTGTAATCGGCTCTTCGGGTTCTTGGTTCCACATGTATTTGATCTTGTCCTAATCGGTTCCACTCCGTGCTTGTTCACCTTCTAGTACATTTTTATCTCAACATGCATAGGAATCGTGGTATTGTAGGCCAAGACAATCAGGTTCAGCTGTTTCGAGTCGAGTCAAGCCCTCAAGAATTATTTTACTGGGTTTGAAATTGCTTATATACTTTCCTCCAAAAAGTCGCAAGAGTACTCACAATAACCTTTATCCGAAGGACTATAAACAGTCCACCTCTCGCCTTAGGTGTGCTCAACAAACATGCAAACCTCCGTACGCGATTCCAACTTATTCGATCCTTCTTAAGACATGCGTGAGCACCTCATATTCCGATATGGTTTAAACTAGGCTTGCGCCTTTCCACAATTTCAGGTGTCTTAGGAACCCGCTTTTAAGGAACTAAATTCGAAGATACATCATAGCTTCTATGGCATATCCCCCAAACGATATAGGTAGAGATGAATAACTAAGCATCAATCTCACCATATCCCTAAGAGTTCTATTTCTTTCTTTTCCCTCAAGAACCCATTTTGTCAAGTGTTCCAGGTCATAGTTGTGAAACTATCCCCTCGAGTCAAGTAAGACTTAAACTCTCCAGACAGTATTCACCACCCTGGGTCATTAATCGAAGCTCTTTGATATGGAGTCCCACTGCTTTCTCGCCTCAAATTTTATACTCAAATTTAGTGAAAAGTTCAGACTTTTGGCGCATTAGGTAAATATATTTACATATCTTGAGTAGTCATCCGTAAAGGTGACAAAACATCATACCCTCCTCCGGGTTTCGACATTTATCGTCCGTGACACATCAAGATGCACCAATTCCAATATTGGTTGCTACGATATCCTTTCGCTTTAAAGGGCCTTTGGTCATTTTACCTTCCAAACAAGATTCACATACTGGGTATAATTACATGCATAATAATTATTATGACTTAATATCTAGTTTAATAATTACAGGAAAATTATTTTATTTTTTTGAAATAATTTAGAAAAATCCTTATTATTTAAAATATCAATGGTGAAGGTTTTAATTAATTTAATTAATTTTAAACCTAAGTGGCCCATATCATGTCTAATAATAAAATGATCATGCGATGCCCCAACGATAAATACGGTTGGATTTTATCGATTAGACCTCACTAAGTTTCAAAATTTTAATAAGATTGATCACCTAACGCTTTCCAATTCGATATTAAAGATAATTTGAAATTAAAACAATGGCTAAAAACATTCAAACTTAATTTAATTATTACTCCAACGAGGCTATGATATTTTATTATGCCCAAAGTTTTGAAACACCAGAGGAAATGATTATGTATTATCTAGAAAGTTCGTCTAAGAAGGCGGGATTTAAGTAGTCCGCTCAGGACTCCCCCATCTTCCCGGGAACCAACTTAGTAGATACTAATCATTTCATGATCAAATTTAGTTTGTTATAAATATCTTGCCCAACGTAAGTGTTTATAATGGAAACTAAATAATTGTTTACAATAAAACGTAAAATAGTTTTGGGATTAACTAAATTTTAAGATTATGTTTATCAGAAGATACGCTTAATACTAGTGTGTATTTTTTTCTTAAAATGGCATCATTTAACCCACTTGCAATGATTTGAGTCAAAGCCTATGGATGGAAATAATATAGTGAATGGAAAACCAACCTCAGACATTGTTCTCGATTTTGAAACTCAAGTTTGTCCTAACCACACCAAAGCCCAATGAGCCCAAGAAGAAATGCATCTCGACCAAGCTCTAAAAGACAATGAGAATTGACAAGGCAAATATATCGCCTCACGCTATATTCTTGCCGTTGTTGCTAGTCATTTGAAAGGACAGAGATCTCATCTCGAGTGGAGTGAAATGATCCGCATCGATAAGATGTTTGCAATAATCAATAAGTTCTTTAAGGCAGCCGCAGCTAGGCTATAATGAACACTAGAATGACTGGGGAAGTGTGAGGATCATCAATTAAATGATGTCACATCTCAATCGTCGAAGTGTCAGGATGAAGACTTGATGTTGTCCCAAATTGATTTCATATTCAACTCCTACCCGATCGTTTTACTCGCTTAAAGTTAATTATAATATGAACAAGATGGATCTAACTCCTACAGAGTTGATGCATGAACTTGAAAGTGCTCGAAAGGGCTTTCGGAAAGTCGCGGTGTTCATATAGAATCGAGGGTTCTACTTTCTTGCCCAAAGGGAAACCTAAGGGTGGGAAAGAATAAGAACAAGGTATGGGTCGTACCGCCATCAAACCACCGCTATGAAGAATAAAGGCAAGTGCTTCAATTGCGATGTATGGTCAATGGAAGCAGCACTGCCTCGATTGCCAAAAAGCAAGGTGTATGGGTAATTTAAATGGTTGAAGCTTGTTTAGTGAGAATTATAATGATAATGGATCATCGATTCAGAGCCACTAACCATGTTCACATTTTGCAGGTATCTGCATAAAACCAATTGGCTCGACAGAACAGAGGTTTTTGAGGCTTGGAAATGGAGAACATGTTCCTCGCGAAGCATTAGGACAAGTAGAATTATTTTTCAATAATGATAGGACTTATGTTTAGTAGACTGCTTATATGTATCGATTTTAAAAGGAATTTAATTTCGTTAGTCGCTTATTTGAACAAGGTTTACCGCTGGAATTTAATTCCTTTATTACAATAAGAAGTTCAACTTCGCTTATTTTGTACTTGATTTGATAGATGGTCTTTATTATTTAAGTCCTATGTCCTATGATGTTTTAATTATCAAATTGTCGATAAGCATGATCACCTAGCCAAGAAAAGGAAAGCTTAATGGAAATCGACCTTGGCATTTGCATTAGGTCATATTAATCCTAATAGGATTCATGGTTTGGTAAAAGTGGGATCTTAACTTCCCTAGACTTTTGAACCTACCAGTATGTGAATCTTTGTTTGAAGGTAAATGACCAAAAGGCCCTTTAAAGCCAAAGGATATCGCGCAACCAAACCCGGAATCGGGTGCATATCGATGTGTGCGACCAACAAATGTCCGCCAGAGGAGGGTATGAGTATTTTGTCACCTTTTACAGATGACCACTCAAGATATGGATATATTTACCTAATGCGCCCAAAAGTCCGAAACTTTCTACCAAATTTCGAGAGTATGCGTCGAGGCGTAAAAGCAATTAGACTCCATATCAAAGAGCTTCTATTCGACCGAGGCAGGAATTATCCGAGAGTTTCTAAGTCTTACTTGATTCAAGAGGGATAGTTTCACAACTATCGCACTGAACACCCCCAAAGAAATGGAGTTGCGTAAAGAAGAAATAGAAATTTCTTCAGATATGGTGAGGTCAATGCTTAGTTATTCATCTCTACCTATATCAGTTAGATATGCCATAGAAACCGTGAATGTATCTTCTCGAATTTAGTTCCTTCTAAAACTAAGCCCTAAGACACCCATTGCATTGTGGAAAGGGCGTTAAGCCTAGTTTAAGCCATATCCGAATATGGGGTGCTCTCGCATGTCTTAAGAAAGGATCCAAATAAGTCGAATCGCTTACGTAGGCTCAGATGTTTGTCACACCCTAAAGGAACGAGAGAGGTGGACTATTTTATAGTCCTTCTGATAAAAAGGCTATCGTGAGTACTCACGCAACTTTTTCGGGAGGAAGACTATATAAGCAATTTCAAACCTAAGAGTAAAATAATTTTCGAGGAGTCGACACTACCAAGAACAACTGAATCACTGTCTGCTCTAATACCACCGATTCCTATGCATGTTCAAAGAGATAAAATGCACCCGGAAGGTGAACAAGCACGTGGAACTGAACAAGATCCAATACATGTGAACTGAACTTAAGAGCCAAGACAAGAGGAACTAGTACCTTTACTGTGCTCGTAACAATGAACCACAACCAAAGGGAGCTCGTCAGAGTGATAGAGTAAGGCGGAAGCCTCATAGATATGTCTCATAGCGTAGTCTTACTCAAGTTATTGCTATCGATAAAGGAAGATGATCCCATCAATTACAAAGAAGCACCGAAGACGGGATGTACGTGGAGTGGCAAAAAGCCATGGACCGTGAAATGGAATCTAGATTCCACCCGCCTCCGGTTCTCGTAGAGGCACCCAAAGGTAAAACCAATAGTGTAAGTGGATTTACAAGAGAAAAGAGGATCGATGGGGAAGGTGGAAACTCAAAGCTAGATTGGTGGCAAAAGGCTATACCCAAAAGAGGGGATAGATTATGAAGAAACCTTTTTCGCCAAGAGCCATGCTTAAATCTATCCCGATTCTTTTAGTCAGAATGCTAGTCTCGACATTTAGATTTGCGTATGATGTCAAAACAGCCTTTTTAAATGGCAATTTAAATGAGGACATCTACATGCAACAACCAGAAGGGTTCAAAGCTAAAGGCAAAGAACACATGGTATGCAAGTTGCAAAGGTCCATTTATGGACTTAAGCAAGCATCCAGATCATGGACGTTCGACGTGCCATTACTCTTTTCGTTTCGAGAAAGCCTGATGAACCTCGTTTACAAAAGAATCCAAGCACATGTATTTTCTAGTCCTTTACGTAGATGACATATTGTTAATCTGGAACGACAAACAAGTGTTGTCGTGTAAAAGATTGGTCAGATAAATGGGGCTTGATATGAAAGACTGGGAGGCTTAACTATATTCTTGGAATCAAACTTATACGAGACCTAAGAATAAGTTGTCAGCACTATCTCAAGCCTCTTATATTGATAAAATTTTGTCGTTTTAACATGGAAATCTAAAAGGGGATCCCACTTTTTAGACATGGAATTCATCTTTTCTAAGGAGCAATCACCAAAACTCCCGAGCGTAAAAGAACGTATGAGTAGGATGGTCTTATGCTCCCTGGCCAGGTAGTCCCATGTATGCCATGTTATGTACCAGCCGTATATCCGTTATGCTGAGCTGTGCTCTAGCATCAATCATCCCTGAAGAACACTGATTGCAAAGAAAGCATATACTTAAGTATCTAAGGAGAACAAGAGATTATATGCTAGTATATTCCAAGGGGGAGTTTAGAAACCATCGGGTTTCACGCACTGACTTCCAAGGGGATATCGATCAAGGAAATCTACCCTCCGTTATGTGTTTACACTATATGGTGGAGCCAGTTCTGGTTGGAGGAGTATTAAACAGACGCGGTGTAGCGCATTCCACCACGTATCGAATATGTTGTCGGTTTCCGAGGCGTTTAAGGAAGCCGTAGGTCAAGAAGTTCATTATGGATCTTCAGTGATACCCAAATATGTGCTCCAACATTACCCCCATCAGGATAAATAAAGGGCCAGAGTACGTACCAAAGGAACCAAGGTATCACAAGAAACAAAACACATTGAGAGGAAAGTATCACTCTGATCCGGCATATCATCGAGCGAGACACAAAGGGTTACCAAAATAGCCAGAGGAAAACCTAGCTTTAATCTATCTCTACAAAGGCCTCAATTGCCTGCCAAAGACATGTAGATTCCATGGTGTTAGGAGATTACCGCACTTATTTTAGGACTAGTGGGAGTTTTTTTTTATTTGAGCTAGAGCAAGACAAATAAATTATTGTATTTTTCTCAGGTTAATAAAATTTCAATGAGGTATTAATTTCACCCAGGTAATACTCAGTATTTTTCAGATAAGGTCCGTATTAATTATGCAAGATATATCATATGGATATCATCTATGGAAGACATGATCATAAGTTCTCATAATTAATGAATAAGATCACGCTATTGAATAAAGTCGACGCTTTATTTAGACTCCGCAATATTTTATGAAATAATCCTGCCTTGGTTATTATAAAATATTGAGTGTATTATGTTTGCATCGATAGATCAAAGAAAGATTTGATTAGTTAAATTTCGTGGAAAGGAATTAAATCTCAAGTGATATTTGATTATTATTTTTCTCTCAATCCCGAGTTTATTTTAAATAGGTAATTGAATAATTATCTGGCCTTGAATTGTCAATATGTGAGGCCTATTTTGACGACCAATACCTAGATGATTTGGGAACGATTGTTTAATTACGTATTTATGAAATAAACAAAATGGAAATTGTATGAAATATCCTCTTGATATGTTTCAGATTGATGTACGAAGTCACCGGCCAAAGGCATTTGATCCATTAGAGAAACTGTTAAATCAAAAGAGATTAAAATAATTAATTGATGACGTAAAAATATAATCAATTAATTATCGATATTTTACAATGGAGGAAAATTAATATATATATCAATATTATTAATTTTGGAGTTCAACTCGGGGCCTTTAGTGGAGTGGCACTTGATTAGATAATTGCTTTTCAATTATAAGGAGCCTTAATTAATAATAGTGGATCCTCAAAGCAATTTTCAGTGGAAAGTGGCTGAGCCTATCGCAATGGAACTATAGAACACAAAAGTTGAGTTACATGGTTTTGGGCTTATGCTCAAGTTTGTACTCAAGAGCAAGTGGGAGATTGTTAGCAATTATGTGCTCTTGGGTCCCACTTAATATTCTCAAATATATGTATAAATTATAAATTTATAATAAAAATAATTCTATTATATGAACGGTTTTTTATAATAAATATAATCATTATATGAATCCGTTATTTATAATAAATATAATCATTATATGAACAAGCTATTCCTCGATGTAATGGGTTTTGGGCGTTTTCTTCAGCTTTTTTTCATATTTGAGAATATTGTATCAAGAGAAAAGCAGTTAATTTCTATTCTTGGTTTTTTCTGTTCTAAGATTCGGGCCTACGCCCTGACTATCAGTGTTCACACACATCCATACCACTTCGGCGATGCATCCTAAGATTTGACCAAAGGCAGATTGGTCGACCAGATCGGACCTGCAGTAGATCGTTGGTCACAGGTCGTCATTAGATTCTGACATTGCATCACTCATTGTGGCCGATCTAGAAGTCTGGGCTGACCTGATCCGCAAATCTACATGCGTAATTTTATTTATTATCAATCCAGATACAGACGCTTAATCATATCATTTAGATCCATGCTTCTCCACGTTGTTTTTCCTTCCAAGCAACACTCACTACCAGTGACGACAACGAACGATTTAGCGACTCGGGTGGGACGAGGCGGGTTTGCAGGAATGGAAAAATTCTCAAACCCATCCTGTTTATATTTGATTTTTGTTTTTTTGTTTTTAATTTTTTTATATTTTCTTTTAATTTTTATTATATTAAAATTAATATAATTCATAAAATAAAAATATTTATGAATAGGTAAAAATTATATATTAAAACACATTCTAATTATTATTATTATTTATATTAAAGTATAAAATAAAATAATAATAAATTATTTTTAAAATATAATCGGGATGGGATGGAGCGGGAATAACAATACCTGAATCCGTCTGGGATTTGAGAAAATAAACCCGAATCCGCTAAAAAACTGATTATAGTTAAACCAAACACATCCTATTAAGGGCAAAGTGGGACGAGAACCCGAAATAATTCTCCTTGTTGCCATCCTTACTATCCAATATTAAAAAATAAACAATTTAATTAATACTTAATGCTATTAAATATTATTCAATATTAAGCTAAAAATAAATTCTATTCAACATTAAATATAAAAAACAAAAGCAACCTAAGCCTTAGAATTTATGGGTTCCAAACCCAAAGGTATTGGGAGCCCCATCTAAAAATTCAAACAATCCACCATCTACATTTTGACGTCGAGTGTCATGTGGATCTAAGTTTTTATGATTCGACGTCCCAATATGCTTTGACCAGCCTAAAATCATTTGATTAGACAAAAATTAAGACTTCCAACATTTTATTGAACAAAAAATAAATTAAGAAATCAAAATAGAAAAATAATATATATATATATATATATATATATATATATATATATATATATATATATATATATATATATTATGTGACATTCTTTAAAAGATAGTTTAGAAAAATGTTATGTGGTCATTGAAAATTCATGAACACTTGTCCCATTAAAAATCCATTGACACTTAATTATTAGGCTGCAACCCCCGTTTGTTAATTCTTACAAAACCTATACAACTTAAACATATCCTACTAAAACCAAATTGTGGCTCACCCCTCCTCACACACATTCTAGTTTTTTGATTTCTTTGGATACAAATTTCTTTGTACATTTATTGTCTTTGGACTTGGCTTCCAACGTAAGCTTCATCGTCAACTTAACATTTTTTTTTTAACTTCTATTTATTTTGTATATTACAATATAGTACTTTGTTTTTAACATTTTTTTTGTCTTTTTAAACTTTGGTTAGATTCAACGTTTCCTTTTTTTTTTTTTTGGTAAACATTTAATTATTAAAACTCTTGAGTACCAACTATAACATCGCTTGTTTTCTTGGTCATCCTCTTTTCTTTGTGTCAATAATTAAATTAGGTGACTCGTTTTATGTACCCATCCAAGGCTGATAACGATACAAATTTTTTAAAATATCCATCCCACTTATAAAACATTAGGAGAAGATTAAACAAGTTTGAAATAATTTAATAAATTTTCTTTTGAAACTTGATTTGGGTTTGTATGGGATCAAATTCAGATATTACCTTATACTAACCTCACTCTTGTTATTATATAATTAAATAAAAATAATTTAATTTAATTAATTATTTTTTAGTACTATAAAATTCATATAATTTGTTTTATTGATAAATTAGATTTATTTTTGCAATCTAAAATTTTAAAAAAAATTATAAAAATTAGACTAGACGGCACATATTAAGAACGAAAAAAATTTCTTTTTTATCTTATCTCTTAAGTTTATTGAATAGGTATGAAAAATGATTTAACCAATTAAGTGAAGTATGAATAGGGGTGAATGACATAAGGAGGGGAGTGGTCCAGGATTCATGTCTCGAATGACAAATTTATAAGAAACAAAATATTATAATGTAATATAAAGTGAATAATTATATTAAAAAAAATGTGTGACTCATCTTGTCATCTCTACTCAACATCATATTTGAGCTCAATCCATTGTCACCACTATTCAACATCATTATCTCTTTTTTTTTGTTTTTCTTTATCAATGTAAAATTCTTTTTGGTTTCGTTTGGAAAATCGAAAAGCAATAAGGAAATAAAATAGAAAAAAAAATTGTATAAAAAATTTGGAGAAAAATAAAAAATAAGTTTAAACTTAATAAATTAATTATATATCTTTGTCCAAACTCATTTTATTTGTTTCTCTTTAATATAAGGATTAAGAAATTTAAAAATATGTAAAAATTTTGGCTCTATTTTGAACCCAACAAATACTAAAGAAAGAAAATAGTAAGGAAAAGTGAAAGGAAAATTTTTTTTGGAGGAAAATATAAAATAATTTTAAACTTAATAAATTAATTCTATATGTTTTATTAAAACTCATTTTATTTGTTTCTTTCTATTATATAAGGACTAAGAAATTTAAAAATATGTAAAATTTTGAAGAATTTTGATTATATTTGATTTGATTTTATATTTTTCATTGTGGAACCAAACATGAGAAAATAATTTTTCATTTGAGCTTATCTTCAAACATAAGTACTGTTGACAAAAATTACAAATGTTTGAAAAAGCTTATAAAAATAGTTTGTGACCTCATATAAACCTTTTTTAGTTTATTTCAATAAGCTTTATGGAGAATATTATAAAAAAAAAACTCAAAAAAGTTTATCCGGAAGACTAAAACTCGTCATCTTAATGACAAAAATGTACTTCTGAACAAATATTGAAAAAAAATATAAAACAACTTTCGAAAAAATAGGTAAATTTTTTGAAAAATTATATAAAAAAAATGAAAATTTCTAAAAATTAATGAAATAAATTTCGAAAAATAATGTAAAAATGGGTAAATTTTTTTAAAAATTTATGAAAAAATAGAAAGCAACTTCTGAAATTTTATGTAAAAATAGGTAAATTTTTTTTAAAATATATATACAAAATATCCGACATATAATTTAAAAATAAAAATCTATCACGTACATTTTCTTATTTGTGGAATTGATGCAAAGCCTCTTAAGATATTTATTTTATTTTGGAACTTAGAATTTTTGTGATGATGGAAAACACTAGGGCTGGTAACGAGCCGAGCCGAGCCGAGCTTTGAACATTTCGAGCTAGGCTTGTTAATTTATGAGGAGTTTTCCAGTTCGAGCCGAGTTTTCAACTTGCAGCCTTAAAATCGCGCCAAGCTTGGCTTGATTTAAAAAAAAAGCTTGGCTTGAGCTCATTAGGCCTGCTTCCATATGAACGAGCTCGAGCTTAACTCGAGCTCAAGCCCAACTCGAAGCCTATACAAGTTTGTATTGTAATCAATCCTCAAGCTCACCATATACTTTAACTTTTGTAATCAATCCGAGCAACAAATACATAAATGAAGGAAATAATTTTCTATGGGATTTGTTTTACCTTAGTTGATTTAGCAATTGATGCTAAAGCTCATAAAGCCACTCCTTCAACATTTGTTTCCCTTTCTAGATTACGTAGAATTCCACTAACAAACAAATTTTGGTAACCGAAAAATTATGAAATAGGAATTAAACAAGTAGAAATTGCGTGAGTGAAGAAACAAGATACCCGAAGTCATTGAATAAGCAAACATGATTGGTTTTAATCAATTATCTAAATAAAGAAATAATATATGAACAAGATCTCGCTAAACAAACTCATTAGTAACAATGTAAACTATTTGGCAATATACCGTCGCACATGGTTAAGTCACACCAATTCTCCCGGGACTACCAAGCCGCGCATGATTAATTTCAAGACCTATACCTTCACCACTCACGGATCGGAGATCCGTAATCCGCCCACCATGTCGAACCTGGCCGGGCCCAATTTTCATACCCAAACAGCCCGACGATGGCACTCTGCAGACAACCGTCTGTATGGCATCCTGCATGCCTATTCCTTGTTTCCTCTACGAAACCCCACCCCACCCATCACCCTTCTTGATGCCTTTACCCATACCTACGCCTAGACGCGCTGTTGTCCAAGATCAAGATCCAAAGGGGCCCCTAATACCCTGCATTTGAGATTGATCCTAGTTCATCAGCCGAATTGATCGTATCGTGGTCCGTATTTGCTCCCTCAATGCTACTCAAGATCGGCAAACTTTGTCTAAGCTCATGGCAAGCTTCATAGTTTCCACAGAGCCCCAATACCCTACATTTGTAATCTGATTCTTGTACACCAAGATCGACCGATCGTACTGCGCTGGGTCATATACCCAACATCCATGTCCCACTGACGTCCTCACAAGACCTTCTTCACGCTATCCACACTAACATACCGTCGTCGACACCGCTATCGTGGGTACCATTTCCGCTACCGAGCAGATCTAGAGATCTAGGTACAGTCCCCCCAGCCAACGGCGTGGGATTCGCCGCCTAATCCCACTGCCTCACACGGCGCCTCCCTAATCCGCTTCAAGGAGGACCACATTTGCCATCCATGTTAACTGGATCTAGAGCTTGAGGATCCATTACATCAATACTCTGACAAATGACCTAGGCATTTAATTCCGGCGCGCCGAGTTCGGATCGCACCTGAAGACCGTGATCCTCGGTCCGGAGACCGTGAGGCTGGGGTTCGCTCCAAACACCTGGGATAGGTCCCATACCGAGCCGAGCTTTTTCGGGAGCGAGCCCCGAGCCAGCCCTCGAGATTTATCGCCCTTAAATTATTTCAAGCTCACTGCTTAGCTCCACGAGCCGAGCCCGAGCCGAGCTTTTTCGAGTCGAGCCCGAGCCAGCTCGAGAAGCTCGCTCAAGCACACCCTAGAAAACACTAATGGTGTTTGTTATTTTTGCATGTTATTTTGTTTTGAAAATGTTTGTGATGATGGGAAACACTAGTGGTGTTTGATTTTTATGTTTGATGTCATTTCCTTTATTGTATTTATTATTAGATAAAATATATATACAATATTTAGTAACATATATAATTTTTATTTATATTATATAGGGTGTGCATCATTTAAAAAAGCCCACGCCTCAAGGCCTCAAGAGGCTTTTGTGCCTCCATACGTCTGTGCCTTAAATAACTATGAGTACATTGTACATCAAGTTCAAATTTATAGAAAACAACCAAATTAAAGATTTTAATGAATGAAAAAAACATATAATATTTTAGTTTTTATAATTTCATTGAGACATATGAAACAAAATTGACGAGGAGAGTATGGTTCATTAGTTATATTTTATACTAGAGATTACAGGTGAATGATAAATGTTTTCAGTATATAATGAATATTTACTTTATTTTTAATTTTTATCATGGTTTCATGATATATATATATATATATATATATATATATATATATATATATATATATATATATATATATATATATATATATATATATATATATATATATATATAATCGATAATTTAGTTATTAAATTTAATTTAATTTATAAACTAGTAACCACATTTTTATAAAAAAACATATATGATTGAATAAAATTTAAAGGATAAAAACGAAATTGTAAATATTTAAAATAGGATTAATGAGATAAATCAAAATATATTCAATTATAAACTGTAATTTATTTAATTCAAATACATTCCGTAATTTTTCATACAAGATCTTTTAAATATTAAATTATCATATAAATTATATTAAAAATATATATTTAAATATTGAAAATAAAAAGGTTAAAAAAACAAGAAGTTTAATATATTAATTATATATTATAATAATTATTATTTTAAAAATCTTTATTCCAGAAACATATATTTGACTTAAATATCAAATTTTAAAGATGAAGAATCCTTTAAAATCATAATTATTAAGTTAGTTAGTTAAAAAAATTAAATAAAGATTTTGAGGTAATCGAATTGCCGGACAAACTACTTTGCCAAACCATGCCAGCGGGTTGATCAAGTTGACCTGATTTTATTCGGGTTTAAATTTTCTTGTTTACTTCTGAAATTTGGGTTAAATGGATTATTTCGTTAGACCAGCCAAATTACCCGGCTCTAGCCCATACATCAAATCTTACCCCTCATGCAACTCGTGACTTTAACTTTCTCTAAATTTACTTATGGCCTCTCGTTCCAAATTTTTTTTATTCAAACTTAACTTTATATATAATTAAACCCTCATAAAATGGAAATTTTCCATTGGAAAGCTAGGGTTTACAACTTTGATCCTATATGACTCTTTACCAGCTTGGTTGCCTTGACCAATTGAGCCAATGTCTGACTCTTCACCCCCTCCCTTTTTATAGCCTATGGTATATCCATCTTCTCCCTAAAACTTCTATACTTAATCGCTTGCTTTCCCAAGCAGTCGTGGAGCCAGAAAATAAAATGAAGCGGCAGAAACCATTTCACAGGGTTATGGTGGTGTAGTGGTAACTGGATTTTCCTTGGAATTGAAACTATCAAGTTTGAATCCTCTTAACAACAACCCTCCTAGGTACTATGTAGCTCTAAATGGATTTACCAGATCATCCATGAATTAATCGAACCCAAATAATGAACTATTACTTAATTCGAACTACGATAAATATCAGTTTTAAAACAAATATTTGTAACTAGGTAAGAAACTATCAGCCATTTTTTTTCTTTTTTGATTTTCTCTATTATTTATACAATATTTCTAAATGAGACCCTTTTTCTTAAGGATAGGTGAATTTTAATTTTATTTTTATCATTTTTGGTATGAAATCACTCATTTATATCTATTTTTATCATTTTTTTTTCCTCAATAAAGTTGGTCTTTCACATTGATCTAGGTTTATAATTTGTTTTTTTTCATGTTTTCGTCGTCGTCATCTTGTTGTGCCGTGTGGTGTTGTGTCGTTTTGGTACAATGATTTGTTTTTCGTCGTCTTGTTGTAACGTTTACTTGTGTGGACGATTTAGACGGTAAAACATATTTGATCAGACATAGATAATAAATCCGTCGCTGATTGTCCATGTGTTGGAAATCTCGTGAACCTTTTCATATCGCGTTGATAAGTATTAGCTGACAAGCCCTCATGGTTTTGTTATTGGGGGAAAGCTTCGCATCTCGGTGTTAAATGCTTATATACTCGTAAACGCTACATTCGCATTCGGTAAGGGACTTTGGGAATGGAAATGCTTATAAATATAGCGTGGAATGATATTGATGGTATGGACGCTTGGAGGAAAATCACCAACAATCATGAAACCCAAACTCAAAATTAATTAATGTATACCAATATGGATTTGGAAGGGTCCATGAAGTTTCCTAATAGGTAGTATCAAAGTTGTGTGCGAAGATGGGATCTACAAAGTTCGATATCGAAAAAATGACTTTGGCTTATGGCGATTGAAGATGCGAGCATTGATGGTGCAGCAATTGAAGATGCCCTAGGAGAAGAGAAGAACCTGCCAGAATCTTTTTCGCAAAAGGAAAAGAAAGATATTCTGAAGAAGGCTCGCAACACATTGATCTTGAGTCTTGTGATCAAGTCCTTCGAAAGATAACCATAAACTGCTGCTGCAATTTGGATCAAATTAGAGCATCTGTATATGACGAAGGCTTCGGCAAACAGATTGTACTTGAAACATAAATTATATAATTTCAAGATGCAATCTGGTAGATCGATGGAAGAGCATATTGATGATTTCAACAAATTAATCTTGGATTTAGCGAATGTTGAAATCGAGGTGGAGGACGAAGATCAGGGTCTCTTGCTATTGAGTTCTCTCCCAGACTCTTATTTGAACTTCAGAGATGTGATGCTCTATGGAAGAGATTGTAGTTCCCGTGTTCGTTCTCAAGACAGAAACAATGTATTAGGTGTTCGGTTCAAAATGAGAGGCAGCGAAGGAAACAAGCGCGTAGTCTGAGCAATGGTGAAACGAGATCCGAACTGATGATAACGTTGTCAGCAAGGCGAATTTGGCCCTCGACTTATCTGGGATGAGTGGGCCAATCGTCTCCCAGGATATAACGGATCTCGTTCCTCCGAAGTGGTACGGATCGGAGGACCCCGACAAACTCAACTTGCAGAACAATCGCACAAAAAATGACAGTGATGAAGTGAGGAGAATAGTTTTTTGTTATTGTTAAAAATGGGAAAAACGGGAGTATAAATAACCCAGGAAGTGTCTCCACGAATAGACATGTCGGTTCGAAAAGGTATGAACCAAGCAATGTGTTTGTTCGATGAGGGACACATTTTTTCATTCACTTAAGGATTTGTGGATCTAAAAAGTCCTAACGATTTTCTTGTAACAAGTCTGAGTTTTGCTATCCCCACATGAATGAAAGTTATGATATGTCGATACTCCCGTGTATGCATGAGATGTAGTCACGATTATTCCATGAGAAAACGTTGCATGAGATAAGTAGTCTGAGACTTTGAACTTTCCTTAGTGAAACCTATCGGGCTTACTCGGTCAATCAATAGACTTGATGTCTTTGAACTGTCGACCTTTCGTGTAATCCTAGACAATAAATCTGTAGCTGTTTCTCGGACAAAATTGGTTCTCACTGTTGTGTTTGTTTGGCCATGGTAGTACTTTGGTCTTATGAGTGTTTTAGAATTCCGGCTGCGATTCTCACGAAGCTGACCCTCACTTCACACTCCCACATAGGTGATTCCCGAACATATAGTTTCATAATCATTAAGCTTTGCTTAACCTTCACATATTAATCTTGTCTTTATCTTGGAATGGGTAAATAAATTAGATGGTACTCTACCTTGTCTTCATAATTTAGTTGCCCCTTTTGAACCTAGATCTTGGGATCTCCGAGTCGACTAGGTAGGGTGTAAAGCTATGATGACTTGTTTAGGGCCCCCTTAAACCATTCCCTTGATGTTTTGCAACCATCTCTCTAGTTGGGCCTTTTGTCAATGGATCATATGTATCTTTGACTTCACATAGTCAATGGTGATAATTCCACTAGAAAGAAGTTGTCTTACTGTGTCATGTCTTCGACGTATGTGTCGAGACTTACCGTTATACATGACATTCCTTGCCCTTCCTATTGCCGCTTGACTATCACAATGTATACATACATAGGGCACTGGTTTAGGCCAATTAGGAATATCTTCCAAGAAATTTCGAAACCCTTATTTATTCATGACTTTATCCAAAGCAATAAATTCTGATTCCATAGTGGATCTAGCAATACAAGTTTGTTTGGATGATTTCGAACCTTTGCTTAGCCCTGCACGAAATTGTGAATACATATCCACTTGTTGATTTGTGTCTTTAGTCTTGGGTTATCCATTGCATCAATATCCTTCAAGTATTGTCGGATATTCTGTGTAATGCAAAGCATAATCTTGAGTATGCTTTAAGTAGCGATAGCGTTCTGTAGCTTTCAGTGATTTCATTTGGACTAACTACTCATCGACTTAGCTTGCTTCTTGCCTGACTATGTCCAGGCCTAGTATAGTTCATGACATACATTAAAGCGCACAATATGCTAGCATACTCGTTTTGAGAACTTTGTTTTTCGCTGATATTCTTAGAAAGATGTAAGAATTAACACTTATCGGAGTCTTCTTGATCGATACCTGGTTCTTGCACTTTCCAGAATCGTTTCATTATAATGGGATTGTGATAGAGCTAATCCTCCCGGATGTCTTATGGATTTTAACTCCTAAAATAACATGGCTGACCCCCATATCTGTTTTAAATTTATTTGCAAAGCAAGCATTTGATTTTCTTAATAGTCTCACCATCACTTTTTGTTACATAAACATACTCGATCTACATATAGACATAAAATGTAAGCAATTTTGGTTGCTTAACATATACACATTTATCGCACTCGTTAATCTTGAAACCATTAATGACATGACTTGGTGAATTTAGCATGCCATTGTTTTTGTGCTTGTTCAATCCATATAGTGACTTGATAAATGCGACATACTTTTACGCTCTTGTCGAACGATGAACCCTTGGGTTGTTCCAAATGTATTTCTTCTTCCAAATATAAGTTTAAGAAGAGGTCGTTTTCACATCCATTTGATGGATTTCAAGCTTATACGCGTGCTTCTCGTAATTAGCATCCTTATAGATGTAATTCTAGTAACAGAAGTGAATAAGTATCAAAAATCAAGACCTTCGTTGCTTGTATCCTTTTACTACAAGCCCTAGCCTTATATTTATCAATAGCACCATCACTTTCATTTTCCTTTTGAAAATCACTTACATTGTAGTGGTTTATTACCGGGGAGGAAGGTCGACCAATTTCCATGTATGATTTGTGAGAGATGGATTCAACTTCACCTATTGATAGATTCTTTCCCGGAAGCGGGACTACGGAGAGTCCTGCGGCTTCTTTGAATGTCCAAGGCTCATTCTCAGCGGATACGTTAAAATCGGTCTAAAGGCGTGGAAGTCCTTTGTCTTTTTACTGCGTCTGGAGTTTCATTCTCCATTGGATCATACAGATATGATATCTCGAGACCCTCTTATTGTTATCAATTGACTCATATACTATGTCATACGGGAATATATTTTCAAAGAACGAGGCGTCCCTTGATCCAATGATCGTATTGACATGTATATGCGGGATCTGACTTGTGAACAAGAAAAGCAGTAGCCATTGCTATGAGCATATCCAGATAAAGCGCGATCCAATGGAAATGCTTTGGTCTACGTAGCTTTTTAGGCTTAGGAGCCGTAACCTTAGCCAAACACTACACTTTGAGATAATTCCAAGTTAGACGTGCCTTTCCATTTCTAAATAGGGAGTTTGTTGTGTCTTTATGGAATGCTACATTTACTAAAAATAAAATTCGCAATTAAAATAGCTTCCCCCTGCACAAATTCTGTAGTAAACCAGACTATTGATGTCGTTCATTGTTTCCTTTAAAGACCGGTTTTTCCTTTCCGCCACTCCATTAGATTGTGGTGTATAAGGAGTAGTCTTGTTGTTGCCGGTTATCCAAAAATAGAAACAAAATTTTTTATAACCTGTAGCAGATATAATACAGTTGGAAAAAAAAACTGTAACAATTTTTTTTTTCTTTGTAATACCGAACATAAACAAAGATTTGAGTAACCTGTAAGACTGAAACAATTTTTTTTTTCTTGTAATACCGAACAAAAACACAGGTTTGAGTAACCTGTAAAACTGAAACAAATTTTTTTTTTTTTTTTCGGGAGTATAAGTATGCCAAGAAAAAAAAATTCGTCTTACTGCAGTGCAGAAAAAAATATTTGAATAAAGTATAACAAATATTTTAATGAAAACTGCTTTGCATACAGAAACAAAATGTTTGAGTTAATATTTCGTCAGAAACAAATTCAAACTACAGCACAAAAAAAAGTACAGTACAAAAAAAAATTGTTTGAGTCAATATTTCGTCAGAAACAAATTCAAACTACAGCACAAAAAAAATGTACAGTACAAAAAAAAATGTTTGAGTCAATATTTCGTCAGAAACAAATTCAAACTGCAGTGCAGAAATTGAAAACAAATATTTGTTACAGTTTTTCAAACTGTAACAAAGATAAAAAAAAATATTTGAAAACAAATATTTTAATGTAAAACGAACATAACATAAAGCGAAGCGTCATGTCGGCCCGAGGAAAGCGGCGAAAGCACAAACATTTTAATGTAAAACGTTTGAGTCAAAAAGCGGGCAAGCGGAAAGCAAAAAAGCGAAGTGGGTCTTAAGGTGGTTCCGGTGTTCGTTCTCAAGGGCGAAACAATGTATTCGTGTTCGTTCAAAAAAGCGAAAAAAAAAAAAAAGCGAAGGAAACATACACTGCGGTACAAACAATAATTGAAGCGGATCCGGGCCAACGATAACGTTGTGTCCTTAGGCAATTTGGCCCCTCAACTTATACCGAGGATAGTGGACAATCATCTCCCAGGATAGAACGGATCTCGTTCCTCCGAAGTGGTACGGATCGGAGGACCCCGACGAACTCAACTTGCAGAACAATTCACAAAATCCTTAAGTTAATGAAAAAAAATGCCTCATCCGAGCAGACGCATTCTTGCAGTTCCTCTGGCCACCGAGATTACGACATGTTTGTTCATGGAGACACTTCCTAGGTTATTTATACTCCCGTTTTTCCCATTTTTAACAATAACAAAAAACTATTCTCCTCACTACATCACTGTCATTTTTTGTGCGATTGTTCTGCAAGTTGAGTTCATTGGGGTCCTCCGATCCGTACCACTTCGGAGAAACGAGATCCGTTCTATCCTAGGAGACGATTGTCCACTATCCTCGGTATAAGTTGAGGGGCCAAATTCGTCTTAAGGACACAACGTTATTGTTGGGCTCGGATCTACTTTCTAATTATTGTTTGTACTGCAGGTTTGTTTCCTTCGTATTTTTTTTTTGTTTTTGTTTTTTAAACGAACACGAATACACATTGTTTTACGTCTTGAGAGCGAACACGGGAATTTAAAGTACAGTGAAATAAAGCTTCGAAATGAGTACTGATAGTATACTAGAGCGGTTTAATGTATGTCATGAAGCTGTACTAGGCAGGACATGGCAATGCGGTTAGCAAGCTAAGTCGATTTATAGTTAGATCCCGAATGAAATTCATTGGAAAGCTATGAAAGCGTTTATTGGGCTCGTAAAGCATACTTTCAGGCCATGCTTTGCATTACCACGAATATCTGCGATACTTGGAGATGCGCGTGCAGAGTGGATACTTAGCCTTAAAGACACAAAATCAACAAGTGGATATGTATTCACACTTGGTGGGGCGGCAGTGTCTTGGAAATCATCCAAACAAAATTGTATTGCTAGATCCATTATGGAATCAAAATTTATTGCTTTGGATAAAGCCGATGAAGAAGCCGAGTGGCTTCGAAATTTCTTGGAAGATATTCCTAATTGGCCTAAACCAGTGCCTGCTGTATGTATACATTGTGATAGTCAAGCGGCAATAGGAAGGACAAGGAATGTCATGTATAACGGTAAGTCTCGACACATACGTCTAGAGACATGATACATTAAGACAACTTCTTTCTAATTGGAATTATCACTATTGACTATGTGATCAAAAGATGTGTGGGATCCATTGACAAAGGCCTAACTAGAGATGGTTGCAAAAACATCAAGGGAATGGGTTTAAGGCCTCTAAACAAGTCATCATTGCGGACACCCTACCCTAATTGGCGGGATCGGGATCTAGGTTCAGGACAACTAAGTTATGAGACGGTGTGAAATCACTTGTACAAATTTGTTTTACCCGTTCCCGGATAAAGGCGGTATTATGTGAAGGTTAATGAACTTAATGATTATGAAACTATATGTTCGAGAAATCACCTATGTGGAGGTGTGAAGTGAGGGCAGCCGTAAAAATTACACAAGGCCGAATTCTCTAAAGCCTCCACATGAGACCAAGCGGTGTTCATGGCCAAAGAACACAGCCCGGTGAGAACGATTTTGTTGAAGCTTGGTTGTGTGATTTCTATTGTTGAAGCACACGAAGGTCGACGGTTCGAGACATCAAGTCTGCGATTTGTAGGGAGTAAGCCCGATAGGTTTCACTAAGGAAAGTTCAAAGTCTCAGACTACTTATCCCGATGCAACGTTTTCTCATGGAATAATCGCACTTTGCATCTCATGCATACACGGGAGTATTGATATCAGAACTTTTCATTCATGTGGGGGATAGCAAAAAATCGCACTTTGTTACAGTTTGGAAAATTGTTAGGACTTTGGTATCCACAAAATCCATAAGTGAATGAAAAAAATGTGTCCCTCATTGAACAGACACATTGCTTGGTTCATACATTTTCGAACCGACATGTCTGTTCGTGGAGACACTTCCTGAGTTATTTATACTCATGTTTTTCCCATTTTTAACAATAACAAAAACTATTCTCCTCATTTCATCACTGTCATTTTATGTGCGATTGTTCTGCAAGTTGAGTTCGTCGAGGTCCTCCGATCCGTACCACTTCGGAGGAACGAGATCCGTTCTATCTTGGAAGACGATTGTCCACTATCCTCGGTATAAGTTGAGAGGCCAAATTCGTCTTAAGAACCGCAAGCGTTATCGATTTGGGCTCGGATCTGCTTTCTAATTATTGTTTGTACTGCAGGTTTGTTTCCTTCGTATATATATATATATATTTTTTTTTTTTTGTTTCTGTTTTTTGAACGAACACGAATACATTGTTTCTGTCTTGAGAACGAACACGGGAACTACACTCTTAAGACGAATTTGGCCCCTCAACTTATACCGAGGATAGTGGACAATCGTCTCCCAGGATAGAATGGATCTCGTTCCTCCGAAGTGGTAAGGATCGGAGGGACCCCGGCGAACTCCAACTTCTTGAACAATCGCACAAAAAATGACGGTGAAATTAGAAGAATAGTTTTTTTGTTATTGTTAAAAATGGAAACGAATTATAAATAACCAGAGTGTCTCCACGAACAGACATGTCGGTTCGAAAAGGTATGAACCAGGCAATATGTCTGTTTGATGAGGGACACATTTTTTTCATTCACTTAAGGATTTTGTGGATACCAAAGTCCCAACAGAGATGTTAGAAATATTTGAAGAAGATATACGAATCCAAAACATACAAAACAATTCCTTTAAAGCATAAAATATACTAACCTCCAAACTCAGTCATTGATAAATCAGAACTGAATTCAAAGTAGTGTCTATGGATACACTTCTATCAAACTACTCTCTTATTTTTGAAAACCCTAGATCACCAAAAATACAGCATACAACTGTTTACTTACTCTAGGCCTTTTATAATCTGTGCAAGTCATAATGTGCTTTTAAAGAGAGTTAGTCCTTTGGTTCAATGGGCCAACCAGAGTCTTATAGAGAGTGTGTGACCAAATGCCCTACTATAAAATAGTACATTCTCATCAATGGCATAAAATTGGCCCTATAAGTGAGTAACTGATTATAGTAAGTCCATAAAGTTATTTATCTAACATTCTCCCAATTGGACTGCATAATCATCAACACATATAAATATCATACAAAACTCACTTACTACATAATCTCCCAAAACAAAATACCATTTCATCTAAATATACATTGCATGCCGACATGGCACAACAACATACTAGACTAGGTAGTAGAGATTCTCTCAATAAATCTCCCAAACATGATGTCATTTCAACCGAGTACTTTGCATGCAGTAAACTCAGCCTAAGTAGTAGAGATTTACATAATCACGTCCAATCCCCCAACACACAATACCATTTCATCTGAGCATATTGTGTACCAATAGAATACAACAATATACCCAAACTATGTAGTTAAGACTCATCATAGCACATGTGGATCAACATACACAAATACAAAGACTAAAAGTTTTAAACAAGCTTGTGAATATAAGGAATAATAATATATGTAATAAATCATCTTATAAATAAATAATGATCCACATCCATTAATGTATGAAAAATACTCAAAGAAATAAATAATACTTAACATAGATATTACTGCATAATACATAATAAACTCCTACTGACCCACATAAGTCTCAACTACCTAACAAACCCATATGGGAAACATGCTTTTCAAATATGCCTATTGGTAATGTAACACCCCAAATTATACCATGACAGTTTTATAACATGTTTTTGATATAATAAAAGTAAAGGTATATTTTTCCGAAATAAAATAAACAAAAATTCGGAATTAATACAGGAGTTAAGGGTAAATTAATAATTTACCAATTCAGGACCCAAGGGTCATAATTGAAGAAGATTGTATGCTAATATGACCAGGATAGGGTAAATTGCAAATAAAATGAAATTAAAGGACTAAGTTGCAAAAAAATAATTTAAGTCAAATGTTAGGATAAAGTCAAACATGGCTATAAAGAAATCTCATTTTTGGCATTTATGTTAGGGCAAATTGGATAAGGGAGAAAGAAAAGAAGAAAAGAAAATATAGAAGAAGAGAAGAAGAAGAAGAAGAAGAGAAGAGAAGAAGAAGAAATCAAGGTATGAAATTATTTGTATGGAACTTTGGTAGGATTGTGTATGGAATTTGTTAGGATTTGTATGGATATTTGTTTGGAGGTCTGGAATACCTCTTTTTGTGTAGAATCCTTGTTTGGAATGGTTGTTTGGTTTGGTTGTGGTCCTTAATTGAGGAAAAATTTGTATAGAGAAAATGTTGGGTTTTAGGGGAGATGCTGTCTTTTTTTTTTAAACCCATGTTTTTGTTTTTGTCATAACTTGAACATCACTCATCCAAATTGAGTGATTAAAATTTTTGGGTAAACTAGACTTCTAGGAAAACAAATCTCCCTAAAATAAGTGTATCCAAATTTGGACCCTGATCTTTTGAGAAAATTCGTCAAAGTGAAGCTACATTTTTTGGTCGATTAATACGGAGTTTTGGGTTTTGGAACAGTTTTGACATTTAGGCCATAAGTTGAGTTTCACTCATCCAAATTGAGTGATTCAAATTTATGGGTAAACTATACTTCTAAGAGAACAAATCTCCCTGAAATAATTATATCCAAATTTGGACCCCATTAGACCTAAAAAAAATTTCAAAGTAATGGAAAAATTATGTCCTTGAAATCTGTCTAGAAGCAGTCCCTTTGATGAGTAATTAGGTTTTTAAATCTCTTGAGTTATACTCATCCAAATGAGATAATTCAAATTTTGTACAAAATAGACATCTAGGAGAACAACTTTCATGAATAAATTATGGTCAAATTATGTCTCCTAACATTCTAGAAAATTTTGAATATAGGGTGTAATTAGGATCTGTTCCTGAAATTGTCGGAAGCGATTCGAATGTTTAGACCATATCTCCCAAATTAAAAGTCCAAAGGACATGATGTCTGAACCATAAGAAACTTAAGACATAGGGGTATATTGAGTTAGAATATCACTTTCTCTAATAATCTCGTTTACAAGGTCAAAATTGTAGGCGAAAATGGACTCAAGGAGCTACCTAAAATTCGAATGGGAGTGGTTATAGAAAGCGTAATTGTATAAGGTTATATAAATGTATTGTTATATGAAGCTAAAAATTGCATTATAATTTTGTTAATGAAAAAGTGCAAAGAGTACAATTAAATGTTTATAAGAGATTATTTGATAATGAATATCTCATAAGTATACATGATATCGATGTGCGTATATGAGATATCTTTTTCTAATACTTGAAAGATTGTTAAGAAAACATAATAAAACTGATTGTCTGCTTATGATTGGTTAGTTAGATAGATAGGCATGCCTATAGGGATACAGTTGTTGCGGCATACAGTTTACAGATATCAAGGCCCCATTTGGGTCGATGACATAGATCCTGTTTGGATGCGTTATAGCCCGTCAGGTTTGATCGTTATAGTTGCCGTTTAGATTAAATACAATAAGTCGACTGTCACCATCCTGATGATAGTCTTAGTGGATACATAGAGTTCTTTCGTGTCACGCTTATAAGGTTTATGTAGGCATGAAACATAAAAGCAAATGACACGTATCTATAAGTGAGATGTATATGATATATGACATAATATGAAACATAACAACATATATTGATGATAGTATCTGATTCTGAACAATTAGTAGTAAAGTGTAAAGATGACCACGAAAAGTATATGAAATATGATAGAAATGAAACATATTATGAAAAAATAGATATGAGAAATTGATAAGTATATGTAAATGTTATATTTGTCATAAATATATGCATGTGTCTAGTGAGATGATCCTTATTGGGAATTAGATCCACAGTATTATTCCCAAGAGTATAAGTTTAATGCAGATTGTTTTATACGTGTAGGTGAAGAAACGGAGGACGTGACAATTCGCATTAGCGGTCAAAGTCAGCACATCACAGATTCCAAACCATTGGTCTAATGTATATGTATTTTTGTTTCTTTTGTAAGCAATGTAAATATTATAAATGTTGAACACTTCCATATATGGTGCTTGTATATATTTTGTAATCCACTGCTACAGAATATAGTATAAGTTAAATGTTTAACATTATATGAATGAACAAGCTTAAAGTTTATAAATTTATAGTAAAAAAAAAAAAAAATGACACTCTCGCTTGACATCGGGTGTCGAGTTGGGGGGCGTCACAGGTAAGGCCTTGGTCAATGGATCTGCCACCATGGTGTAAGTCGGCGTGTGAACAACAGTAATGAGGCCCTCTTAAACTTTCTTCTTTACCATAAAATATTTTACATCAATGTACCTCTCACCCAGTGTACCTTTTAAATTATTGGAGAAAGACACCGCTGCAATATTGTTACAATACATCATAATAAGCCTCTTAATGGGTCAACTACTCCCAAATCACAAATAAAATTCCGAAGCCAAACTACATGATGAGTAGCCTCATAACACGCCACATATTTTGCCTCCATAGTCGAGAATGTTGTCATAGATTGCTTGGCACTCCACTAAGACACAACTCCTCCTACCATGACAAATATATATCCAATGGTAGATTTCTTATCATCCACACAACCTTTAAAACCTACATCACTATAACCAACTACATCAAGAGAGTTGGTGCGTTGATATGTCAACATATGATCTTTAGTACCTTAAAGATACCTAAAGACCTTCTTAACTGCTTGGTAATGAATAAGACTAGAATTGCTCATAAATCTACCAAGCACACCCACAACAAAAGATATGTCATGTCATGTACAAACTTGGGTATACATCAAACTACCCACTGCTAAACCATAGAAAACATTTTTCATCGTCATCCTTTCTCTATCATTCTTAGGACACTAATCCTTAGAAAGTCTTTCACATTTTGTGACTGGTACACTTCTAGGAGAAAAATTGTGCATATCAAACCTCTTAAGGATCCTATCAATATAGGCTCTTTGAGAAAACTACAACACATGATTAGTCCTATCTCAAACAATCTTGATGCTTGAAACAAAAGAAGTCTCACCAAGATCTTTCATGTCAAAATGGTAGCCAAGAGTATGTCATCAACATACAACACCAGAAATATAAAACTACTCCCAATGACCTTCATATATATACACCTATCAACAACATTCTCTTTAAAACTATTTCTAATGATAACCTCATCAAACTTTATATACCATTGCCTCGAAGCCTGCTTAAGACTTCTTAAGCTTACAAACAAAATTACCAGTCCCCATTTGTTGGAAGCCAACTAGATGAACCATATACACATCAAACAAATCACCATTCAAATGCAACTCTAGTTCATAATGCGCCACAATCGCCATAATGATTCTAAAACAATCCTTTGTGGATATGGATAATCAATTCCTTCTTTCTCGCTAAACCCTTTGGCAACAAGTCTAGTCTTATACCTCTCCACTTGATCATTAAAGTCTCTTTTAGTCTTAAAGACCCACTTTCAAGCAATAGGCTTGCCACCATATAGTAACTCAACCAAATCCCAAACACCATTTGATGCCATGGATTTTATTTCATCTTTCATTACATCTAACCAAAAATTTGAGTGCCAAATGCTTATAGCCTCCTCATAAGTGATCAGATTTGAATCAACACTTATGTAAAAAACATGTTCCTGCAAGTAAACCTCATAATCATCATGAATAGCTGATCTTTTAGTCTTTTGTGACCTTCTCAAAGTCACACTAGTATCTGCAATAACTAGAATGTCTTGCTCATCAACAAAATGATCATTTTGACCAACTACCGATTCATCAACCAATAGATTAATAGCATCTCTATTAGGAACAAAAACACTGGGAATGAATACACTATCTTCTCTAAATTGAGGCTCCCTTGGATCATTACTACCATCAAAACCAAAATCATCTTCAAAATAAACAACTTTATCTGACTCTACAATTCTGGTTGTGGATGGACAAAAAAATCTTGAACCCCTATATCCTATACAATAGCCGACAAAATAACCACTTATGGTTTTAGGATCCAACTACTTAATTTGGGGATTATAAATTCGCACTTCAACTTTGCAACCCCATTCATGAAAATGATGCAAATTAGGCTTTCTTCTTGACCATAATTCAAAAGGAGTCTTGGGAACAACAAATAAAAGGATTGACCAAATCCTAAAGATTTAAATTATCTCAAGTATCTATATATATTAAATATATTTTTATTCAATATTATAAAGGATTGACCAAATATATATATTAAATATATATTACCGTGATTATATTAAATATATATAGATAATTCATGATTATGCATATTATAATGAGTCACACATTTATATATATATATATATATATATATATATATATATATATATATATATATATATATATATATATATATATATATATATATATATATATAATAAAGCGAGACAAAATTGGGATTACAATAGAACATTATCCATTGGTAGTTAAAAATTATAAAAAAAAATAACCCCTTGGTGTGGTCTCGTTTCACCGAGTCAGATCGTCGGGGCATTAAAGTAGGTTAGGTACACTGGCGCGGAAAGCAAAGAAGACGACGGTGATGTTCCGTCACCCCTCCGATGGCAAAGTCAGTCTTTTTCTGGAAGATTTAGAACTTTGAGCAATAGTAATCTCGATCAGGAATCTCGTACCTTTGTTGGCATGACTTGCTTCTCTTTTATCGAGGGAGGAAGGAGGATCTTGTCTTTTACGGATAGTGACAGTTCTTCCCGTAATGTAGGAAGATGACTATTATTTAGGGAAGGCGACTTATTCTTCCAGCACCAACTACCTTTATCGAGGCGCCACTAAGAGGATGTTCCTATTTTAATCGGAGAGCCAGTGAGATTAATTAGTGGACTTACGCACAGTAAGTGGAAGTTCGATTGTCAACTTCGCTTGGGAGAGTCGTCGATCGGGAAGATAAGTGCTTGAGCTAAACAAGGCGCTCGGGCTATGGGATTCTGACGTCGTGAGGCGGAAAAGGATGGCTACAGACAATTCACAGGTGGCTAGTGCACAGGCTAGGCTAGTGTATGGGCCTAATCCCCTTAAGGCCCTTGGGTCGGGCCGAATTTGGTTGGGGAGTCTTGGGCCGGGTGAGAGTACCACCTTGGTAATCTCATTATCGAGAGATTCGGGTTTAAATTTCTGAATCCCAATGTATTATATAATCTCTATCAAATCCCTTTCTCGGGATTCTTATATAAATAGTAGCAGTAGCTTTGGAGATCAAAGTCTGGAAACTTTGAACTTTTATTCTTTAAAAAAAAAAAAAAAACAATTCATCTTTCGAAACTATTTCATCTTTTCGATAAAATTGAAAAGAAAAATAATAATAACAATCGGGTCACACATGGATGTTTCACAAAAAACTCATATTCAGCATAACAACATATTACAAAGGAATTTATTATGCATATCACCCTCGTTCTAATACCAATTATTAGAAATATTTGAAGAAGATATACAGATAAAAAAAAACATAATAATTCTTTGAAACACATTTTTATATTTTCAGTTAATAATGACTCAGATCAATTCTGGGGTAAAGACGATGAGAGGAATTTAAACAGTATATTTCTATGTGATTTTTCACCTCAAGCATATTGCTTTGAAATATAAGTTAGAAAGATAAAGACAATTGTTGCCCATCTGACTTTATAATTTGTATGATTATAATGATTTTTAACAAGAGGTGGACATCTTATGATGATGGGTGTAGGGTGGAAGGTAAAGACTTGATAGATCAGAGATGGAGATCCGTGCCCACTCTGTGGCGATCAGTATCTATGATGACAGATTAATCACCTTGAATGATGATAAAATTTCAAATCAGGAAGAAAAATAAGAAAGATCTAGTTCTTATAGAGGTAGTTGGACAAATTGAAAGGAAGTAAAACTGTTCTAAATCAAGAAGATCTACAGAAACTGTTTATATATTTGCTCTTATAAAGAAAATTTTGATTATTTATTATAGAAAAATAACATGATGAAATGTTGTTGCATCATTACTTTGTAATGAGTTCTTTGTAAAATAAATTGGAGGTGTAGCGGGTGACGGAATCCGAGTTCCGCTGCGACTAATCGGAAGTATTGACGCCGATGACGATGAGAAGATCTTTCGATGGTGTCAAGTCGTATGGATCAATGAATTTCAAATCGGGGATCGTTGAAATATTAACATCGTGAGTTCGTATGACCGAAATGATTCGCGAAGCGAGGACCATGGTTATCGAAGACGAGGAATATAACCAATCCGCGAAGATTTCTGAGAATCTCGATGCTAACTCGAAATTGGGCGTTGAATACCGCCGTTCCGCTCTTTGTTCGAAGATGTCAACCGCCACAGATCACGCAACTGACCGCCATCTCGTTTGACATCGATAGATTCGAGATAATATGAGACTGATGATGTAGTAATGATCGATAAATCAATCGTAATCGAATAATGAGAAGATAATCAATGAATCATGAGATGGTTCAACGATGAGATAACCATCATTGATGATAATCGATGATGAGTGATCGATGAGATGGATCGACGTAGATGATTCGTAACAGCCGTCAACGACGCTCTCTGCGCGGCGCGGCTTCCCTTGCGATTGTAAAGATGACCGTTTGCAATAACATAAAAGCCTTTCTTGCGCGTAAACCGTCGTTAACGATAACGATGTATCCAGCGGTGTTCGTCGGATCGTTATCCGTCAAATCAATCATGTTGAAATCGTGAAACGTTTGAAGGTGGACGATGGGCGGTCTGCGGATGATGAATCGACCGCGTTACAATGGTGTTCTTATCGACCGTAGAACTGTGACGTAAAACGTTGTAGTGATGATATCGTTGACGAAAATCCGTAATTGCCACACCGATAACCGATGTATTAATGTCGTCTGATGAACCGGCTTTGTTATTCGTCGTTATTATGATTCTTGCCCATTCATGATGTTGAATGTTGACATAATGGAACATGAAAACAAGTGAGAAGTGTTTAATCGGAGAAAATATTTTATTCAATTAACAAATAATTATATATAACATCTTGTTCATTCATGAGATTGATCAGTTCTCTAGAAGTTGATTAACTCAATCTTTGGATATTAACCTGTAATTTACATTCACTAATTTTATATTTATATTATTGTTATAGTCATTTGATAAAATTTCCAGACATTTAGGAATTTTAAATTTTGGGAGCAAGATCATTCGAATCAGAAAATGAAAGTCATTATTCATTATTCTAATATAAGATAACAAAATATTTGTTATTGATGAATTTGGATTATAAATATTCAAGTTCATAAATAAAACTGAGTTAGTTAAATAATGGTTGTGACATTGAGTGTTTGCGTAAACCGATCAACAGTATAACTCGGAAGCTGTTGACTCTGTATAAGTAAGAGAAATCAACTATTCGATATATATGTGGCGTTCAGTACGCTCATTGCCTTTCTTGAACTGACATTGATATTTAATAAATGAGTTGTTGTTGTATTTCTTATATAAAGATCGTTCTGTTAAACCAAGACGATATTGTATGATAAATGACTCTTTGACTGTTATTGACGATATTTGTTGAAGTATAAGATTAACTGAATCGAGGTGTCTTTGTGTTGTATCGTTGATTAATAAAAGATGCTGTTGTTGTCTTTTGTGTGCTTTGTGCCTGACGCGGTCGCGTGACCGAAGTACCATATGATGACGATAAAGTGTAATCATGTTGACGTCGACGGGCTAGTTGCTGTCTCATAACGTGGTTCAGTTCTCGGAAGGAAGAATAAGTCTGCATTAATCATTTATAACTCAGGATAAATAATATGATGAGATGATGAGTGTTCTCATCGTGCAGTTAAAAATATTATAATTCAAAAGTGTTTATTACCGGCGCGGAGTCCTGAATGTTATGTTGGCGGATATTGAAGGTGGTTTATTCATTTAAAGGATCAGTTCGTGGACCGGATCATAACATTGTTCGCGACATAATCTCAAAATTATCCGACGAAGAGATGACATTCTCCGGTTGTAATGAAACTGAATGACTCGAAGTCTTTCGCGACGATGTTGAAACGCTTTTAATGCGAACCGCCTTGATCTTGGCGATGATTGATTATGGTGATGAATCGAGGCACCTTATATGGTGACGACGGAAGCCAATGATGGCGTTTATCGTGAGCGACATCGAAAGAGTAAATAAACGAAGACTGTATGGGATAATCGCGTTGGAACCGATCGGACGACGTTTCGGCGAACGAACAAAATCTTCTTAACGAGCTGGACCGAAGATGGGCGTTGGTTTTAATCTGGAAAGATAGATTCTGTTCATAACATGTGAAGGCGTTCTTAAAAGTATTTTAAGTAATGATGACAGATTTTTATTATTGGCTGTTAACGTTTGTTTTTTGTATTTTCCGATGAGCCAACAATTAAAGTTCATAACCTTCTGTGACCGCGCTCTTCATTATTATTGATAATGAGTTGTACTCCGAGATATAATGCGTGTTATTAATGGATCGACCTATGTTTCCACTGTGTGTGCGTTGATATTCGCATATTATTAAATAATAATGCTGTTGATGCGAAAATCGTGGCGTTTTGAAATGTGTTCTTTGTTTAATATCATTGCCTGGTTGTAAAGGTACTGACGATTCAAACGATCTTTGTCTTGCGTATGGCGTATTGCGATCGTGAGAGGAAGAGGAAACGTGAAATGTTTTATCTGTGGACAACAATGTTTTGCCGAAGAAGTTGATTGTTTGTTTCGATTAACCTGTTCAGTGTAATTAACGACCAATTCCGGATGATCGACGTTATTTTCCTCTCGAATGGATGATGATCGTTATTAACGGGAGAACGTGAGATCCGTGACTTTGTTCAATAATCTGTCGTTCTGATTGTGTAAATCATGCGAGACGTTAATCCGCGAATCAGATCGTGTGGGTGACGATGTTATATATCGTGTGATATTGACGTGATAATAAATGGGTTCGCGTTAACTGATGCTGGGTGTTGAAGATGAAAGAAAGCGAAGGCTGAAGTCTCAAGATTACGGGGTCTTTTTGATAAACCAAACTGTTTAGTTCACGCGCTCAGTTTTAACTCATTCTTTGTTCCGTATTGACTCGATGAGATAATAGAGGATCGCTCAATCGGGAAGACATGGTTCGTTAATGTCAACCGCGTGGATATGACTTATAATATGAAAAATATAATGATCTTGAATAAATAAAGACGTATATCTCGATCACGGTGGACCGCGACCGATTGACTCGATGTTGATTAAGATATCAGGTCGACGATGTTTCGTTAATGTTGATCGAGATCTGAATAATGAAATAACCGTTTGCGTTGGCGAGTAGATGTTAGTAATCAGGCGAAATTATCGCATCTTGGATAACGTCGTTCGTAATCTCAACCGATAACACCGTAACGATCAGTGATGCTGTACCGAATGAAGTTCCGGCGTGGTAATATCGAATGAGATGCCGACAACTCAACGCTCATCCTGTTAAAACCACGAAGACGAGTTTGTAATGAAGGTACAATCGTTCGAACGATAATCGTTGTTGTTGCTCGTTCGTCCGTTCCGTTATCCGGCGTTATTGAAGGCGTTGTTGTAACGATCGGTGTGGCTTTGCGTAACTGATGAAGGTCTTATATCTTGAAAGACGACCGATGATGTCATCCGGCGGTGATGTTAATGCCGTGACGCAATGGCGCAATAATGACTATCAATAAACAACTGCGGAAGATGGAATCAATGTCAGTGATGTGCCAACTATTCCGGCGGAAGTTGTAATCGCTGCGATTCCATCAGGATGATTCATAATAATAAATCTTGAATACCGATCGTTAGTTCATTGAAGATCGTAACATTCAATATCATATTCAAGAAATACCATTAGATTATCAACTTATTAGTAAGATGGATGATAGATGATCAGTTGAAATAATGTTAAAGTTATATCAGACAAATCAGTTATGATATTGTTAAATAAATAAACAGTATTAAATCGTTCAAATCGCAAAGAAATCTTAAATGATTCATATAATAATCAAGATCGAGACATGATGCAGGTGAGCAGACAGACAATGATTAGGGGTGAGCAGACTAGTAGACACTCCTCTAAAGAAAGGTGAAGCGAGATGTGCTTAGGTGGAGAAGTGTTTGAAAAGGAAAAATGGTTTCATGAAATATTACATCCCGGGAGACAAAAATGGCGTGGGAAGACAGATCATATAGCCTGTAGGCTTTTTGGCCAGGAGAGAGACCAAGAAAAATGTATATGGTGGCACGGGGAGCAAATTTATCTTTGTGAGGTCGGGTGATAGTAGCAAAACAAAGGCAGCCAAACACTTTGAGAAGACTGTAATCAGGTGCTTTATTATAGAGGAGTTCAAAGGGGATGTGCCAAGAAAGAAGAGAGCAAGATAAACGGTTGATAATGGAGGTAGCCATGAGAATGGCATGACCCCAAAAATGAGAAGAAGGTGAGCTTGAAACATCAAGGATCGAGCAATGTCAAGGAGGTGTCGATGCTTGTGTTCTACTACCCCATTTTGTTAGGGGGTGTAAGGGCAACTACGTTGATGAATGATGCCATGCGAGTGTAAAAGAGATTAAAATTGAGTGCTGATAAACTCCCCCCCATTATCACTGCGAATTTTCTTAACAAGGGTTTGAAATTGGGTGTGGACCATTTTGAGGAAGTTGGAAAAAATAGGCAAGGTATCTGATTTATGGTGGAGAAGAAACGTACATGTAGCACGACTAAAATCATCTACCCTGGTGAGAACAAAACGTGCTCCGGTAATGGAAGGAACCCTATACGGGCCCCAAACATCCACATGTAAAAGCTCAAAGCAATTAGAAGTATGAATATGACTATTAGAAAAAGGCAACCGAGATTGCTTAGCAATAGGGCATACATGGAATATGGAGGAAGGTAATGGTTTGTTTTTACACATGGCCAAATGTTGGAGGGTGCTGTAAGATGTATGGCCCAAACGTTGGTGCCAAAGGGAGTAGTCTGCATCTAGTTTAACACTATTACAAGAAGAAGAACAAGAGTTTTTATGAAACAGTAGTGGCACTATAAAAGCTAGAGTTGTCAAGAATATAGAGGTTGTGGAGGAGCTTGACCCCAACCATAATTTGCTCAGTCTTCAGGCCCTGTAGAAAACAATGGTTAGGATGGAATTGAAAAATGATATTGGAAGTGTTGGCTAACTTGACAACTGATAAGAGATTGTAGTGAAAGGTAGGTATATAGAGTACATCGCGGAGGCAAAGAGTGGGGTTGAGGAATATAGTAACAATGTATTTAACATGAGCAAATGTACCATCAAGTAAGGAGATTTTCATGGGATGAGCAACGGGTTTGGGATTAACAAGCAAGTGATAATTGGAACACATGTGGTTAGAAGCTCCGGTGTCTGCTATCCATGTGCCAATGTCCACTTGATTCCGGGTGGTGAAAGCAAATTGAAAAGGAGCAGAGATTTTACCGGCAAATTGTTCCAAATGTGCAAAGTGAGCTGCAGCATCAGTAATTGAAATAGCCGAAGTGTTGGGTGTTGTAGGCTCTTGGTGTCGATCATTAGAAGTACGTGTGATTGATTCAACTGTCAAAGGAGTTTCAGCCATATTAGCAGTATAGGTACAGGCCTTGTAATCCTTGAACCATTCAAGATATCCATGTAGGCGAAAGCAAGTCTCCCTCTCATGCCCAGTATTGTTACAATAATCACAATGCTGAAAAGATTTCTTAGAGTCCAGTCCAGTCGGCCTCCATTACCCCTACTAGAGAACTCACCAGGATCCCGAGCATTACCTTTAGTATTCACCAATTTTCCTCGGATGTATCCTCTTCCAGTTGCTCTATTTTGAGAAGACTTTGCAAACATTGCTGTGTTTTTGATATTCTCAGTGAAGATAACATTCACTTCTGGTTGTTTTTCAACTCGGTGAACCATGGAATACACTTTGTCTACTGAAGGCAGAGGATCTAATAAGAGCACTTGACTTCGAACATTTTCATAAGAATCATTTAGCCCCATGAGGAATTAAGACGGTTGCTAGCTATCATATACAGCTTTGACATTTCCACAAGTACATGGATGGCAAGAGCATTGAGGAATTGGCATTAAACAATTTAATTCATCCCATGCCTTTTTCAATTTAGTGTAGTATTGGGATACATTCATAGTTCCTTGGGAAACAAAAGCTATTTCTCGTTGAATCTGATAAACTAATGGACCATTACATTCTAAGGGATACATTCATACTTTCAGCGAGTTCGTCCCAAAGTTCCTTAGCAGTACCAGCATACAGAAAGGCATCCACAATGTCCTTTGATAAGGAATTCAAGATCCAAGATATTACCATACTATCTACTCGAAGCCATTGCTCATATTCTTTGGAATTAACGTCTGGCTGAATGCATTTACCATTTATGAACCCTAATTTTTGTTTAGCAATCAAGGCAATTCTCATAGATCGACTCCAGGTGAGATAATTAGAACCGTTGAGTGGAGTGGTTACCAAGATCATACTTAGATGATCAGAATTATGGAGAAACAATGAACTGTTCAAGTTTCCACCATTCTAGTTGAACTAATTCATATGCAGAGTATCGATATTTTCATTCAACTGATCCAAATCCAGTTCTCCGACAAGCACAGAGTCATTTCTAATACTAGCGGCCATTGTGGAGGAGAATATGAACTGGAGAGAGAAGAAAAATCACTGCAAGAAGGATGGATCTTGCTCTGATACCCTGTGTAGAAATCCAGAAACAGAGAGAAGAAAGGGAAGAGAAACGTAAGAGAGAAAAATGTTTCTTCTAAAGGTTATAAGATGTGTTTATATACAGAAAAGTTCACCGGGTTGTTTGTGTTTTTTGATTTGATACCGAAAGCTTAATAGCTTTTAGAGCTTTCAACTGTTTGTTTTTAAAATTTTTTAGGACTTATTATTGAAATATTTTTTTAAAATTCTCAATAGAAAAAGTTAAAATATTTAACTTAAACTATTAAAAAAAAATTAATTTTTATTAAAATAAGAAAATTTTCATTATTACCCGATAAGAAAAATAGCTAGCAACACTCATTACTATGAATAACAATATAAGGGTTTGGGACTGGATGACCTCATTTCGACCCGACTTATTTATTTTTTTATAATTCCTAAACTTGTTTCGTTTAAAAAATTAAACGAGGTTGGATGGGGATAGGAAAATTCTCAAACCCATCCCATTTATATTTACCTTTTTTTTTATATTAAAATTAATATAGTTCATAAAAAATAAAAATATTATAAATTTATATAAATTATTTATTAACAAACATTCTAATTATTATTATTATTTATATTAAAATATAAAATAAAATAATAATAAAATATTTTTTAAATATAATCAAGGCAGGGCGGGAGTAAGAACCCATCCTGAACTAGTCTCGAATTTAAGAAAATAAACCAAAATCGGATTATAATTAAATCAAACTGATAAATTAAAATGGGGGTGGGGCGAAAATACGAGGAAATAATACATAGCGTTATCGTCGCGAAATCATTCACGATGTCGAAAGAGCAAATAAGCTTATCTTAATGTTATTAAATACTATTTAATATTAAGTCAAAAAAAATTATATTCGATATTAAGTAAAAAAACAAACGTCACCTAACTAATTTAATTAACAATTTAACAAACTAATTTCTAGAATATTCGGTACTGTACCAATATTATATCCAAAAAGTTTCAAAATAAATCCAAAACAATTTTAGAAAATGTAAACCTCTTTTCTCCTAGATATACATATGTATAAGTACATATACTCTCCTCCCTTGAAAAAGTAGGGCATATTGACATGACTAGGCTTTAGTCAAAAAAATCTTTTGTTTCCATTTTTTTTTTTTTGGAGAAATTTTGTTTCCATCTTTATTCTTCTATTAAATTAAGAATTTCATTTGCGAACTTGTATTATAAATTATTGTTGAAAGAATTAAGCATAAGGTTTTGAAGTAAAACACAAATTCATTCGTTTTTAAAAAACTTAAGATCACTTTTCAGCTAACATGGGTGTAAATGAAAAACAATTGAAAATGCATAAAAAGAAGTTTTATCCTAAATGCAGAGGTTTACGATATATTTATTCTTAGACTTCTTAAGTATTTATGGATCCATTTCTTCATGATATTTGAATTTCCTCCAAGTTTACTCAAGTTTTGTTTTAAAGTTAACTATAACACTATGAAACACTTGATTCAAACATTTAGATTATATTTGGTTCCATAAAATTTGAGGGAAAATACAAAGAAAATAAAATATAGATGAAAAGTAGATAGAAAGAAAAAATAAAATAAAATAAAATAGAGTTTTTTTTATCAGACTGTGAGATGTCCTAAGTAGGCTCATGCACAAAAAAAAAAAGCATTTAAGCCATATTACACCTGACTAATCCCAATACAAGTCAGGAGGGACCATAAAAATGGTAAAGCTCTACCACATAATACAACTGTATTCTCAATGCTCAAACTTGAAACCACTTGTTAAGTTAGAAGAAACCTTAATCATCTCACCTACATATTCGATGATAAACTAAAATAGAGTTAAAGCAAAATTTTAATTAGACAACCAAACATAATTAAAAAAATCATTTTTCTTAACATTTTTTTTTTTCCTCACTACTTTTCAGGAACAAACACAACCTTAACACATACTTGTGGGTACCATGGGCAGACTCAGTTCCACACATGCTTAGGCCCATTGATATGACGGGACCAAACCCCGAGGCTTCCGGTCGGCCTAGGAGCAGGGGACCGGGCCCGAAACTTCAGCCGACGAGGCCGGGAGAATCTTCTTGTGCCGGGCGCCTTTGCGGATGCCTCCTTTCCCAGGCGAGACCAAGTGCCCAGGATACCCACTCCGTGCCTCCTTTCTCGTCGGCAACTTCGCAACCAAGCCCACTTGACACCTTTTCATGATATAAGTAAATGTTCTTCCAAAGAAGTCAATCACCCCTCCAACGAATAGAGAGGCACTCCCAGCGGCCCGATCGGGAGACGGTTACACAAAAAAGAAGAACAAGTCATCACTAAAATAAGAGCCACCTTCCCTATCTTTATGGGAAGAAATCGTCCCGCTCTCGGAAAGATGGATCCTCTTTCTCCTCCCGCCGTGAAATTAAATCACACACCAAATGAGGTACGAGATTCTTGATTGAGATAACTGCTGCTCTAAGCTCTAAGTCTTCTAGAAAAAGGCTAACTTTGCCATCGGAGGGGCGACAGAACACCACTGTCGTCTTCTTATTTGTTTGGCGGTGGCGTAGTTGGTGAATCGCTCAAACGATCCATTGACTCGAGAATTCGGAGACTACAATTGGCGCCGTCGTGAAAGCGCCGAGGCAAGAGTCTCGAGGCGTCTGCGAGCTTGGAATTTTGCCAGCTCGGTGATCTCCCAATCTCGAAGCCTTAGTTATTCTCAGACATCCTTGGGACCCGTCGAACTTACCGCCATGCCCGTAACCTGGCAAAATCCACCCATCGAGGACCCGGTTCCTCCCGCTGGCGCCCCAAGAAATGGAGCGAAACGGGAGGAAGCGAGGCCGACCAGGATAAGTAGAATTACGAGCGTGCGGACGGTTTATAGCGGAGAGCGATGTACGGGCAAGCTTAGAGTCCGGTAAGCCCAGAACCCCAAGGTGTGCCCGAGTGGGCTAGCGGAGCGAACAAAGGGAAAGAGCCGGAGTCCCTGCAGGCCATAGTGATCATCGGGTGATGTGAGCTCTCTTCGGACCCGACTCTCCACTTCCCCGTCGCTCGCCTGCCCATGAGCAATGCGAGCCGATCGAAAGAGACCTCCTGCTTGATCCGGTAGAGGCTATGGCTGACGACACCATCTGAAAAGGGACAGCGAGACCAGTTCTCGGTGGCCCACACGAGCAATTAGCCAACCGGTTCAGGGTGCCCTCCATTTCTACATGCAGTAATCACCAGGGCGCTCCACATTCCACGGCCCAACCCTCATTGCCGCAATCGAGGACCCTACAACATCTTTGTCCTCCCCTTTGGGCCAACATATTTTAGACTATGGCCCGGATCTCTGATATAGATAAAGCAGATGGAACCCCTGTACTAGAATGTGGAATGTCATGCACTGAAGGTATTATCAATAGAAAATTTCGTTGTCTTTATATACCTTAGCATATTTTTCACCATACGGGGTCGAATTCAAAAGCCCGGATATTGTGATGGCCGACCTATCAGGCGACATAGATAACCTCTAGGCGGTCAAATTCAGCCGGATGTGATGGCGACATCTGGCCAGGCATAGATAACCTCTGGTTAATTCGAGTCAAAGCCGGACAAACATGATGGCCCGACCTATCCGGCCCGTCATAGATAACATATAGCTGGTCAAATACTAAAGCCCGAAGGGGCAGTAAAATGACATGTCCATCCTGGCATAGATAATGTGAGACCCCGGAAAATCTAGATTCCTTGAAGGAGGGTAAAATGATAATTTCGGTCAAAATCCGAAATTTTTCTAGATCTCGAACGACGAAACGGACGGCACCGTTAGAATCGTCTCGCGAAATCTAGCTTCCACGTCGAATTTCGTTGGATTCCGAGGTGGTCGGGATTTCACGTTTTTCGAGGCGTGGGGTGTCGAGATGACACATGGCAAGGTAAGGGGATGCCAAGTGGCAGGAATAGAGGGCTGCCACGTGGCGGGGAGTTGAGAAATACCAACAAGCTGCGTGTTCTCGTGGGGACACATGGCACGAAATAGGATACATGGTTCACATTGAGCCATGTGTAAAGTGGGTTGAAAAGAAATGAGGCAACCTCAGAATTATATAAGGCACATCTTCTCCATCATCATTTTCTTCTGCCTCGGTTTTTGAATTACTACTGGAGAGTGAGATCTAGAGAGAGTCCCGCTTTCTCTCTAAGATATCACGACACTATCTGACCGTCTGGTCGCTTCACAGAAAGCTGTCACACCGCTGAGGCATGTGATACAGATTGGGGGAGTTTAGACAAACTCCCAAAGGTAGGCCTCCTACTTGCTTTACTTTTTGCTTTGATAGTTGCAAATGGATGTGGGATTTTTGTCGAGGCCCTGGATGGCTTATTTAGGTTCCCAAAGATTTGACCGAGGAATAAATCCTTGGTGTGGGTTTGACATTATACCTGACCGTTCAGGTGATTTGTGTGATGTGCGTTGTCGCTTACGCACAAACATGCCTGATTATGGGGAAATTTGGCGCCGCTCAAGACAACCAATTTTGATCGGTACCTGTACCCATGTGAGCCAAGTTTATGTTATTATAAACCCAATAAATACGATGTAATGGGATTTAAATTTGTTAATATATGCAAGAGTGATATATTAGCATGTGTTGCGGGCGTTCAAAAGTACACAGACGCACTTAGGCGGAGTAACCTGGCAGGGAAATCTCCACTATCGGGGTATCATTTCACCCCGGCCGGGAAATACTTTTCAAAATCAAGACGCACTTGGGATGGATGATCCGGGCCTTAGAGGCGGCGAAACGCCAAGATGGCCTTATCTTCAGGTTTTTGTAAAATTTCAGTCAGTGGACCATTTGTATAAACTGCACTCAACAATTGTAAATAAACTCCCTTACAAATATATATTTTATGAGTAGATGTGCAGCCCGCGGCTATATTTCAGATGGTGTACGGGTCTCGTGATACGAGACAAGATGTTTTCATGGCCTGACGTCAAACGGACACCTGGTCGCCACAGATAACCTCTAGTCAAGTCAAATTCAAAAGCCCTGATGACGGTAAGAACTGACCTATCCGCTTCAGAGATAACCCTAGCCGGTCAACAGTGTCGATATGGAGGGCCACCACCCCGGGCCAAGATGAGTAACTCTAGCTGGTCAAATACTAAAGCCCTGGACGGCAGAGTAAATGACTTCCGTCTGAAATTTCAAAGACATAAATCACTTTCTAAATGGGTCAAATACTAAAGCCCGACGACGTAGTAAATCGCCTATCCGGCTTTAACATAGATCACTTAAATAACAATATTTGTGCCCGGACAGAACCGACCGTCCGCCCCAACACGTATCAATTTAGCCGGTCACACTAAAGTCCGACGACGGCAAATGATCTGTCCCGACCGTTACAGATCACCCCGACCGCCAAATACAAAGGCCCGGATGGAACAGTCAAATGACCTATCCGGCCCAGCCTGAATCACTTACAGCTGATCAAATCCAAAAGCCCGGATGACCTAGTAAACGACCTATCCGGGCAACACAACAGGCAACCCATGCAGCTCAATACCTATGATTTCCAACAGACGCGCTCGAATGGCGCACTTAACAAAAATCAATGTAAACCCGGATAGCGCAATATCAAAACATTCAGCAGGGTATTTAAATTAACGAAAATGAAGAAGGGGATGTAAATTGTTCAGGTAACCATCAAACAAGATGTCCCTGCCCATACAAGCATTAAAGTTCTAGTTGACTTTAGACATCCCAAATATAACTCTACGCTTTATAAAATGTTTTTTGGGTATATTGTAAACATATGTATATTTATTCGTAAATAAAATAAAAAGATAAAACAAAAGTAGGAATATGTATAAGTTAATTTACAAATAATAAAGAAGATTAGAGGTTATTGTAAAAATATTATAAATTGATTTGTAACATTAGAAGAGTTTGAGGACCAAAGTGAAATGAAAAAGTGATAAGATCAACAAAGATAAAGCATCAAAAGAATATCTCATTTTGTCCGGGGAAAAAGGGAGAGAAAATACGGATGGTATAAGAGAAAGAAAGGAAGTTAGTTAAGAAGATCACAAAAAGGAACTATGATTTAGTATAGAAAAGTATGGATCCATGAATATGTGTATAAACTATAAAGGTATGGAACTGTGAATATTTGTATGGATATGTTTTTTTTTCTTAGAACCTCTATCTTGTGTATGTTTGGGTTAGGAACCTCAAACTCATTTTATAGGGTTGAGCAGAAGAGCTTAAAGGCTCCTAAATATGTGTTTGAGAAGGGTCTAGTTGCAAGTTAACCTTTAAAATTCTCCCTATTGTTGACCACAAGTGCAGTAGCCGGATCTTAGAACGGGTTTTGGTCAGAAATAAGGAGAATTTAGCAGTCCTTCAGAAATAACACATCACTGAACTGATTGCAGCTTTTGAATTTCTCAATTCGGACTCTTTGTAGACCAAGTTATGTCTTTTACTCCGAATACCAAATGGTGAGGGGTCACAAACAGAGGTCGTCAAACAAAGGGGTCGCCAAACAGTTGGTCGCCCAACAAGGGTCGCCCAACACGCACAAACGTCGCCAACAAGACTATCAAACAGATCGCCAACAGCTGTTGCCAAACAGCCATTAAGCCAAACAAGACTCGCCAAATGTTGTTCATCAAACAAGACTCACAAATGCGACTACAAACAGGGTCAAACGTTGACTGTCAAACAAGATTTTGTCAAACAAAGGTCTGCCAACACAATTGCCACGCCTGTTGTTGATCAGGCATTGACCTCCAACTGGTCATATAACTCCTTCGCTTCACTCGATTCGGGTGTTCTTGACCTATTGAAAAGCCCATTGAGTCAAGAATACATTCATAGCGCTTGAGGAGGATAGTATTGTCAGACTGAGGTGTTAGATGAGCCTTTCCATGACAGCTCACCACAAGACTCATCACGCATGATTCCAACTCGAAGGTCATAACTCCTTCAGTTCGAACTTTCTTTGAATCAAGTGTTCTCGGACTCTATGGTGCCCATTGAGTCAAGAAATCCATCAATAGAAAGCTTTATAAGGTTGGAACTCATCTTAGCTCCAGAAACCTGAAGAACAGTAGGCACTACAAGCATCATAGTTATTCATTATGAATGCCTACTATGAATTCAATATCAAATTTCTGTGAAGTTATACATGGCAAGCACAAATATTTATGATATAAGGGAGACATGAAAATACAAAGATATGAATAAATGATTGTAGATATATATATATATATATATATATATATATATATATATATATATATATATATATATATATATATATATATATATCAATATAGATTACCGAATAACAATAATTATTCTAATAAGAGATATATACTAAAAACAAAAATACACATCGATTGTCCGCTAGAACCCTATGCAAAAAAAATACAGGAAGGTTAAGTAAGGCGCCTGGTGCAGCGCAGCGGTGGAGGCAAAGTATAGCACGCGAATAATTTGTTGAGGTTTTTTACACGACATGCCTATCGGGAAAACAAGGTCGCATTACACCCGCCACGTTGGTCGATGACATAGATCCCGTTTGACTGCGGCCCCGGCGTCACCACAAATACTCCGTACACATGGATGGTCACGTTTCATACAAAGATGATACCTTTCGATCATATTACCGGGCACATGGATGGTCATCGCCTCATACAAAGGATGATACCTTCTCGGTTTATATTAACGCAAGACATGGATGGTCACTGCTCATACAAAGCATGATAAATTTTCGTGAGATCATATTAATGCAGACTCATGATGGTCGTTTCTCATACAAAGGATGATACCTTCGTATCATATTACCGAGCATAGTACATTGTTTCACACAATGATAAATAACACCCTTCAGGCTCTCATGGTTTCCTCAGATTCACTTTAAGGTTTATGCGTATATGAAATATAAAACGAAATGGACTGTGTATATGCAAAGGAAATGTAGAGAATATATATGAAGAGAATATGAGCATAAAACGCTATGTGATGATAGTATACGCCATAAGTAAGAAGTAAAGTACATGATAAATACAAAAAGTATATGAAGATACAGAAATGGAACCGGTTATGATAAGTATATATGAGAAATGATAACTGCAACTTATAAGTGTTATATGCATTTGTATAGAAGTGTGGGTGACTCTTAATAGAGGTCATCCATGTACACCACTACTGCAGTTTAGCACCCGTGTTCAATCCGTAGTACGTAAGAGGAAAACAGAGATCCGAATCCATATCGTAAGAAGCCAAAGGCCACACAAAGAATAGGTGCCCCCTGGAAGACCTTTAGGTCTATTTTGTATATGAGATTTTGTAAACCAATGTAAATATGGTAGATCAACATTTCCATATTCGAGCTTGTATTTATATTTTGTAACTACCGCTGCATCGTAATACGTTAATCGCTTAACATTATATGAATATATAAGTGTAAAGGTTATAAGTTTAAAAAAAAAAAAAAAAAAAAAGGAGAGTGACCCTCAATGCCGAGTTGGGACGTCACATGACTATGGCATCCTCCACCCCGCCGTCCGACAAGGCCGAGGGACCCATCTAAGAGCTCGCCCTTCTAAGCAGCCGGTCGCTATTCTGACATTCTTGCTAATCGCAGCCGGATCCGGCCGGAGCGCTGACAAGATTCTGGCAATGGCTAGCAAAGAACTATAGAGTTAATGGGACTGAAGGATCCGGCATTCCATCCGAGATCTGAGGCTTGCTTCCACATATGTTGTGCGTAAAAATGCAACAACCATAGCCATAGTTGAATAGCGTGTCGCCGCAGATCGAACCCTGGCCCATCGCTCTATCAAGAACGGTTCCTAAGGCGGCTGTCATCCTTTATAGTCCCGAGCTCCATGACCATGGCAGTCTCTCGGTCCGCCAAGCGGTTAGCTTCCTTCTTCCTTCCCACAGCTTTCGCTCGCCACGGCCAACGCCCCGAAAGCAACTCCACGCCTGACTACGCCTTCGCGAGCATTTTCCGCAATCACTAAGGCACGTTGAACCCGGCAAGCTCGGGACGACCAGGCTTGCATTAACCCGCCCCTTCGATGCAACTCGCTATCGTCGCCTACGACGGCCGCATCCTCTCGCCTCGGCCGGTGGCCCTTTCGCATTTCTTAGCCTCCAGCCCCAGCGACAGACGCCGAACTCGGCTCTTTAATGACGCGCTTACGCCTCCCCGCCGCCATCCCCGACCGACATATAATCGCGTACTCACTACCGTCCCTTAGCCGTGAGCTCGAACTGCGGATCAAGCGCCATGTTCGAATAGCGCTGGACGACCGCAAAGAAACCCGCAGCGTGCATGAAATCAACTATGGGCGCACGTTCACAACGAAACCCTCGCTTACCGCTTTAGTCTACTGAACATAGTTCCGGTTGCGGACTTGTATCCCGTCATCGATGATCCGCTCAATGTCTTCCTTCTGGGTCCCTACTGGAACACTCACCGAGTAGTCCTCGCCAAGACCCATGCCCCGAGTGCCCACGGCATCCAAAGCACAAAAGGGATACAAATTGTTTAGTCTGGCTAGCCGCAGCCTCCTCCACTCCGTGAAAGGCTCTCGCCGACGCATGACGACTTCACCTCATCCGCCCGGCGCCATACTCCACTCGGAGGCCCACTCGCGCGGGAGCATAAGAGTTGGTTATGATCCGCTCCGGCAATGGGGGCCTAGGGAGCCCGGACCGCATGAAGTTTGACCTGCTAGGTCGACCCTCATCGAAAGGGTGGATTACCTGAAGCGCACTCGGAACCGGGTCGGCCTCCTTTGACTCTGTTTGGGCAACCCTCGCCGGCTCCGTTTGTTATGTGGCTCCCGGTTCGAGAGAGCCAGGAATGACAATGGCTTGCATCTCCGACCGTCTCCTCGCCAGCCAGTGTATTAGGATCCCGTACCGAGCGGTGGCTCACCACCGGCTGAGCTTAGCCGCTTCCTTTTGCGGGCGGCATAACGGTCTCCATAGCGTGCTCACATCCTCTCATCCCGTCTTCTTCTCCTCCAAGTCCCGAAATCCCTGCTCGCCACTTCTCAACCCAAGGAACGAAATCCTCCCCCCTCGACCTAGGCGCTGCTCACGCTCTGATCGCCTTTCTTTCCTTTTAATCGCACACTTGGGGCAGATCCCACTTGCTCAGTAAAGACACCGCCGAGACGGCTACTTCTGGTTCTCCAACTAGGAATGAATTGGGCAGAACTAGAATCCTCACTCAGGGAGGTTGACGAACCCGATGCACCCTGCACCCGACTATCGCCCCAACTATCGGCCATCGGAGGATGGCGCTGCGAACAAAGCATGGTGGTGGTGGAACACACGCCGTCAAGGTCGCAATGACAAAGTGCTCCTTCCATGATGTGTCCGAAGGCAACTACGAATGACCTGGAGGGGTGGTGGGCCTGGACACGCGCCTCACTAAGATATATTATCCTGAGTCACGAATCTGCACGCCGCCCGGGTCGGGGTAACCGATAATCGACAGCCTTCTAAGCTTGACTTCTCCACCCAGTTCACTAGCCTGCCTCGCCAAGCCTTACCTACATAAACAATCCAAGTTTAGTCAATCATCATATACTGAATATCCTAGTGGCTATCAAATGTGTCTAACCCGACCAATACAGACCTGAAAAGATCGAGACGGGCTCATATCAAACTAAGACAGTGGGAGCCCGGGATCCGCTCCCAGTGGTCCCTTACTAGCAACACTCCTTTCGCCCCAGTCTTAGGTGAGTTGGGGAGCCCAACAACCCAAGTCTGGGATCTCGTAAACCCACATGTACATCCGGCCGCCCTGCCCTACTCTTAGAAAATAAATTATACACAACTCGACTAATGAGAGGTCAAGTTGATATAGGTGGTTCAACACACAGCACTTGATCAAAATACGAATGACATTGGGGTGGATAAGAGCTGGGGGTGCTCGGGTGAAATGCAAAAACTGCTTGACCAGTGGCCTAGACGTGGAAGCCGAAACACCCGCAAGGTGCTCCCGGTAAAAATGCATCATTGTTTCTCCACCTGTGGACTCGTCTCGCCTCTCCATCAACCGGGAGGTCGATGTTACCGGGCACCTCGCAATGCTTCATTAACTCCTCCATCGTCAGGACGAAATGATGCTTCGCTATATCTGGCGGCCGCCTCTGAAAGGCAACCACTGCGGGAAGTTTCTTCTCGACCCCGCCATTCTACAAGCAAATCAAAAGGGAGAAGAGAAAACGAATATTTACCTCGCCAAGTATAACGCAATTGGTACAAAGGCATACCCTGCCCGCAAGGACCGCCCGAACCGACAAGTGTTAAACCACATCCTTCCTTCTGTGTTTTATAATGAAACTGGCTTACTACCAAGGACCAATATTTATGTGATGATATTACTCGCTAATAACGTGGGCGCAAGTGCCTACAATACGGCCCGCTAACGAATGCAAGGTTAAACCGTAAATTCTATTCAGAGCGCGAATGCCAAGAGGAAAGCAGATAAACCTAAATAACACGAAAGGGAAAAGAGTACAGTTTAATGATGCCTATCTATATATACTAACGCCAGTCCCGCAGTAGTCGCATTTAATGCGAATATGATCGACGGCTCGCCCTGCATCTCTAACCATCACGACGGTTCGTGCTCTAGGGCACTGTAGACTAAGGTGGGCCAAGCCCAGAGGCCTTTCTATCGGGCGATTAAACCGGCCCATTAACAAGTTTTATAATGTCCAACCAGCCTCAATTAGACAAAATGTCCGAATATGTTGCACAGAATGAGAATTGCAATAAGGCACTAAACTATTAAAAGTCGCAATCATTAATTACATCGAAAAATGTTCGCACATAACAATGCTTGCTGCCGCAATAATATTACAACACGAAAACGAATATTCATAACACCGAATATGAAGAAAACAGTAAGGCATCCGCCACGGCCGAACTAAGAAAGAAGCCGCTGCAAAGAAGAAGGGAAAGACGAAGATGGGGCTGAAAGAAGCCATTGCATAAGCCAAGAAAAAGGGAAAGATGGAGATAGGGCTGCTGCAGAGGCTAAGAAAGAGGAAAATAAGAGGATGAGGGCCTGTGGAGCCTGAGCGATCCCCTGCAAGATCCAGCGTGAGGTGTCCCTGACCTATCCAGTTCTAGAAACCACCCAAAGATCCTTCAGACAATCCCGACTCTCGCTCAACCATGCCAGCCTCCGTCCGACCCATGCCGAGGTAGCGCACTCAAATGATTGAACACAATTATCCTTTGTCCCGCAATTCTGGGCCTTAGCAACATTCAATCATCCTTCTTTGATGACGGAACGTGGATAAACAGTAAGACAACCAACATCCTCGCCCACTAGCCTTTTATAGTTGCCTCTAATCTCAGGATCAACTCAAACGACCAAATAGCATCTAATGCAGTTTAAAAAAAAATTACAAAATTTATGTTGAAATTAAACAGCATTGATGGTCAATTGTTCCCTATAATATGACAGTCAAGCTTGTCCTTTTTTTTCCGATTGAGGACGATCTTCCTCCTCATAGAAAATGGGCGCCAGGCAGCCATGGCCTGCTCGCCTCTCAGCCAACCTACCGTACTTAATGGCTCACCGGACTGTGCCCAAACTCGCGACCCAGCAGAACTCCGGGAGAACCCCGCCCGAGTACCCCCGGCGCCTTCTTACCCCCGGATGCCTCCTTTCCGACGACCAGTGCCCGATACCCTTCACTCGGATGCCTCCTTTCCCGATCGGTAACTTCACCAAAAGAAACTGCCAACCGGCTTTTCATGATATAAGTAAATGTTCTTCTAAGAACCAATCACTCTACCTCCAACGGAATAGGAAGGCACTCCCAATAGCGACCCAATCGGGAAAGCGATTACACAAAAAGAAGAACAAGTCATCCTTCCCGAAATAAGAGCCACCTTCCCCTATCTTTATGGGAAGAAATCGTCCACTCTCCAGGAAAGATGAATCCTCTTTCTCCCTCCATAAATGAGAAGCAAATCACACCAAATGAGGTACGAGATTCTTGATTGAGATAATCGCCGCTCTAAGCTCTAAGTCTTCCGTAAAAGTTAACTTGCCATTTGAGCTTTAGTTTTGAACACCAACGTCGCTTTCTTATTTGTTTGGCGTAGCAAACTAACCTGTGAATGTTCACGACCACCGACTTGAGAATTCCCTAACCTAGCTTTTCATGATGAGGCAAATGTTCTTCCAAGAACCAATCACCCCGCCTCCAACAGAATAGGAAGGCACTCCCAACAGCGGCCCGATCGGGAAAGCGGTTACACAAAAAAAAGAACAAGTCATCCTTCCCGAAATAAGAGCCACCTTCCCCTATCTTTATAGGAAGAAATCGTCCACTCTTCAGGAAAGATGGATCCTCTTTCTCCCTCCATAAATGAGAAGCAAATCACACCAAATGAGGTACGAGATTCTTGATTGAGATAACTGATGCTCTAAGCTCTAAGTCTTCTAGAAAAAGGCACCCACATCTGAGGGGCGACGGAACACCACCGGCTGCCTCTCTTATTTGTTTGGCGTGTGGTGTTCTTAACCGGAGAATGCTCCGACGATCCACTGACTCTGAGAATTCCGAAGACTACAATACTTAATAAATATCTCATTATTATTAAAATATAAAAAGTGAAACCCTTTGGTTCAATAATATTACTTATTAAATATGTATATTCATTATCACTTTTATTGTACAATTTAATAATAACATATAACTTTTATCATATATTTAAAGATAAATAATGAGATGGAAGAATTTTTTTTTTTTCCATTCAATAATTACTTTTATTTAACATGTTCAGTAAAGCAAATAGTCAAACAATGCAGGAAAATATAGTATTATTTAATTTAGATTGGATTGTCCAAAAAAGTATGACTCAAGCTTTAAAGGGTGGGAAGGACTACTGAGATCCGTGTTCAATCCTCTGCCAACGACACATCAAAAAATTAGGCAGACTAGATGCTCACATTTCAAGTGTAAGTGTGGCTTGCAACTCGAGTCGGGTCAACCCAACCAGCCAAGAACTATTGAGAGCCAACCTGCTTCAAATCCCAATACAAATGAATGAATCTTGAATATAAATCCAACTATCGTTTCTGGTTGTTTAAAACGAACTCAAATTATGAAAATTCTGCTAAGTTCGTGTAGATTTCATATTGGTTGAGTTATTAAGGTTGATCGAGTTATGTCGAATTGGGTCAAGTTGATTTAAAATTTTTATTGAATTAAAAAACTATTTGATAACTCTATATGAATTATAAAACGATTAATTTAATGAAATACCAAAATAGAAAAATGCATAATAATAGTGACAGGACCCGACCCGGATACCCTCCCCGGATTTCCCGGGTGGTCCCGCCTAGTGAAGTCCCACTGTATAATCCCTTGGGAAGATACGGTGGGACCCACCTTAAGGAGGTGTGGAGTAAATACCATGCATTAATTCTTAATACCTAATTATACATATATATATATATATATATATATATATATATATATAAAAACCCGCAAATACTTGTATGAGGTCTCATAAAAGTTCAATACGAATATCGAACGCTCTAAGAGTGGCTGCGGAATTTGCAGGTGTCAAATAGAGATGAATACTGCTCAATAACAACAACCGCACAGATGCAATAGAGTACAACAATCGCGTGAGAGAGTGGTGTCGATCCGACGCGGCAGGCCTACGAACTGCTCCCACCTAGGAATGATGAAAAACGTGAGATAATAAATCTCAGTGAGTGGCATAGTTTATAAGGAAAATAACATTTTATTTTCAAAGATTTCTTCTTCACTCAAACCTTCCGCTCACTCTTGGTAAAGTTCCCGCTTAAAACATTTCAGAAACCTGCACCTACCCTGTTCAACATATATACAAATCATACTCAATAATTAAATAAAGACAAAGTTTCAAACCATAATCTGAACAATGCACAACATAAAGCTAAGCATAAAGCATGTATAATCATCATGAAATAAAATAACCATGAAGTGCACCAAAACCATGAGTATTAAAATAGTTATACCATATTTAGAAAAACCAACAACGTCCATACCACATACCTATCATAAACCGCCAGCCCACCACGACACCGTGACAACTAATGAACCCCGTGGTTACACCCGCCATCACGTGGCAAATCCAACAAACTCCAAGTAGACCCGACCATCACGTGGCAACTAACAAACCTCCAGGTAGACCCGGCCATCACGTGGCACTAACAAACCTCCGGGCAAGCCCAGCCATCACGTGGCACCTAATAAACCTCCAACCCGGCCATCACTGGCACCAACAGCAACCCCTCGTAACCCGCCGCCATCACTGCGGGTAACCACCAAACCTCCGAGTGAACCCGCCCATCACGCGGTCCTCTAATAAACCTCGGCAAACCGCCATCACGTGGCAACTAATAAACCTCCGTAAAACTGACCATCGTGGTAAACTACAATATAACCTGCTCCTTTCTCACATGTACCTTTCCAACAATACCGTACAGAGTCACCACAAAATCTCAAGATCCACTTTTTTATACCAATAGTTTTCAAGATAGTTTACAACCTCTCAATCCATAAAATTCAAAATATCCAAACACCACCGACTCATATCCACTTAACACAAAGAAAAACTTGCAAATAGTTAAAATGTTGACAAAATTCACATGAAATGATAACTTGTTTTATATGAAACCAAAAATCATGTTTGAATGCAACCAACCATCTGATCAAAACAGTATATATGTAAAGTATTAAATCATAATAGATATATCAACATAATACCCCAAATCATTTAAAAGCATATAAACCACTCACAGACTATAGACGCCGCCCTCGCCTCCCTAGGATCGTCCCTACCTGGCAGAGTGCCTCGTAATATAGATAAAACTCCACTTAGGCTCTAATAACTAAACCAACAACCTTAGGATGCCCCGAAGGCCTTAGAATAACCGGTTAGAACTATGAAACCATCGTAAAATTGACTGACTGTGTCCACTCAATAGCAGTCTTCTATAGGCCCTATGACCAAAATTAGCCACCCGGAGCTAATTTCTAAATTAGAACCGTCCAAATAATTCCTAAAAACATCCAATTTCACTAATCCTAACTTCAATTTTTCCCAACTCACCAATCGTACTCTATTTCACTCCAAACTTCTATTAATTACCTGGAACAACTTTAAAATGGAAAACTAACCAAACGACGTCCAAAATTTACAAACCATACATCAATGGGAGTTCAAGAGACTAGGAACTCATCAAGATCATTACCTTTGGTCCAACAAATACCGCGGTGGCCGGAAACTCACCAAATCCATCGGCCGAACTTGTTTTCATTTTATCTTTCAAACGTGAGGAATCTGGCAAAGTGGACCACGAAATGAGTTCGGGGTGGGGTCCAAAAATGGTGGAAAGGAGCTTACTGGTGGCCCGGGAGGTGGCCGAAATGGCCGGTAAAATCACAAAAATCCTGGACAAACTGCAGTGTACTCCGCCGTCGGGTCTGGCCGGCCGACGCCTGCCACGGTCCGGCCGGCGGCTGGTCGTGCGGAAATTTCATGGGCCGGTGATCGTCCGGCAGGGTGGAGCACCTCATGGTCCAGTCACGCAGCCGGTGGGTCGGCTTCAAGGTGCCCCTTCCGTCCACCTTCCATCGCTACAAGACAAAAAAGCTAAATCAACAATTGTTCCTTGGCTTGAAGAGCTTTTCCTAGGTTTTGAGCTCAAGAGGGTGTTTTGGGGCTAGGGTTTCATTTGGCATCCCAAGCTATGTTTTTATAGGGTCTAGGTCGCTTTCGTGCAAAAATCCCGTGCACAAAACTCGACACCGATAGCGTTACTATTGGAACTTCCTCATAGCCGAATCTCTTTATCCGTAAGTCGGATTGGGATGTTCCGCCCGCCTATGAACCCAGACGCCAGGCCCTACGAGATCTTTGCTTTGGATTACCCTAAAATATTCCTCTTCGAAAAAGTCAAACTTAATTGACTTAATTGACTTGAATTGAGGTGGACAAAACTCGTATTATTTGGTGCGGGTCGTTACAACCTACCCCCGCCGAAAATTTTAAGCTGAAATTCGTACTGTGTCATGGAAGAGATGAAGTGCGGCTCCACATTTGGTCCTCCGCTCGAGGTCGCCTCCTCGACTAGGTGGTTCCTCCTGAGAATCTTCCTGAGATATTGTCTTGTTCTGCGAAGTTCCTTCTCTTCCTACTCGAATGCGCAGCTGGTTTGCGCCCTCGTAGGATAAGTCATCCCTCGCTCGATCTGGCGTCTCGACACATGTGAGGATCGGGATATGCCTGCGGAGCATGGAGTGCTGAAAACATTATGGACTCGAAAGCTCCTCCGTGAGTCTAATCCTGTAAAGCCCACTTTGGGCACATCCGCATCCCTTGATCTCAAGGTCAGTGTAGCGAGGACTTGGCACCTCGCTTCCCCAGCGTACCACGCCCTTCCCGAGGAGAGCTTGAGAATGCTCGATCTTTGACACCGAACTCTCAAGATCCTTCCTTCGCTTGTCCGCATAGCTCTTTTGCACATCTGTTTGCTTTCAACTAGCACGTATAATATTAACCTTGTCCCGCATCGTTTGTACAATCTGGGGCCTAGTAACTTCCCCTTTCGCAGTCTCATTCCAACATAATGGGTGCAACATTGTTTCCCATACAATGCCTCATAAGGTGACATCGATGCTTGAGTGATATTTTATTGTTATAAAAGTGAACTCTGCGAAGGTAGATATTCATTCCAATGCCCCTTGGTGCGATGCAGCATGACCTCGACATATCCTCTAAGGTCTGAATAGTTTTCTCCAGTTGCCCATCGATCACGAGGGTGGCTTGATGCTCAAATTCAACAACACCTAACTCCTTCATCAATCTCTTCCAAAATCTCGGTGGTCGTGGATTTCTATCGGAGATGATGCGACACTTTGGCACCCCATATGAAACTCCTTTATATGATTCATGAAGAGTTCATTTGGTTTAGGGGGAAAACTTCTCACGAATAGGTAGAAGTGTGCGGGACTTGGTGGTCGATCAACTACTACCCAGATATCGTCATGTCACACGAGTTGTGGGAGGGCTTGAATCTGAAATCCATTGTGATGTGCTCCCATTTCCATTCTGGAATGGGTAAGGGCTACAGAAGTCCAGAAGGCTTTTGTCTCTCTGCCTTTACTTGTTGACAAACTAAGCACTTGGACACATACTCAGCAACGTCTCTTTTCATCCCTGACCACCAATAATATTCCTTCAGCGTACGGTACATCTTGGTACTACCGGGGTGCATATAAAGCGGGTATGGGCTTTCCCGATATCACGCCTTCACTAACTCTTGGTTCTTGGAACACAAAGTCTAGAACCAATCACCAAGGCTCCATCGTTTGTAATAGCAAAATCCAACTGTTCCCCTTCTTAGACCTTTCTTCTCATGCTCATCAAATAGGGATCTTCTAGTTATTGCCTCGAAATTTGATCTGAAGCATACAGTGCGTAGTTGGAAGCTAGCAAAAAGTATACGAGACATGCATCTAACTCAACACCCAACTCCATGATTCGACCATCAATGGAAGTTGTATGAGTACGCATATAAGCCCGAAGAGCTGTAGACTTCTGCTCGAGGCATCGCCACTACATTCGCCTTACGGATGGTGGCGTCGATGAACGATCATAATCGTAAGTAACTCCATCCACCTCCTTTGCCTTAAGTTTAACTCTTTACGGGTAAACAAATATTTAAGGCTCTTGTAATTCCACAGTAAATATCAGACGCCGCCCGTACAAATAATACCTCAAATCTTCAATGAAAATTGCTGCGACAAGTTCCCGGAGTCATGGGTGGGATAGTCGGCTCGTGTTTCTTCAGCGTAGGAAGCATACGCCCTGACTCTCTTATGTTGCATCGACACGCAACCTAAACACGTCTGAAGCATCACGTGACCTCGAACCCCTCATTGCCCTCTGGCAAAGTCAGAACAGGGGCTGATGTTAACCTTTCCTTCAGTGTTTGGAAGCTTTCCTCACACTGGTCAGTCCACTCAAATTTTACCCATTTCCTAGTCAAACGTTGAAGTGTCCCGCTTATCCTGAGAACCCTTCTATGAACCCGCCAGAATACCCCGCTTAACTTAGGAAACCCGCATCTCCGGGCTGGCCGTAGTCAGTTGTTCCCACACAACGCCCTACTTTCTCGAGGGTCCATAAATGCCATCGTTGTAAACCATGCACATGTCCGAGAAATCCCACTCGGCTCAACCAAAACTCACATTTGCTAAACTTGGCATACAACCGACGCTGCCTTAAAGTCTGCAACACTAAACCCAAATGTCTCTCATGCTCCAACTCGCTTCTCGAGTACACCAAGATGTCGTCGATGAAGACAATGACAAATCAATCTAGGTATGGACGGAAAACCCGGTTCATCAGATCCATGAAAACTGCTGGGGCATTGGTGAGTCCAAAAGACATCACTAGAAACTCATAATGCCCATATCTCACCCCCACGTCGCGCCTTGGGATGTCTGATTCCCTAATCCTTAACTGATGGTACCCTAACCTCAAGTCAATCTTGGAGAACACTTTCGCACCTTGGAGCTGATCAAATAAATCATCAATCCGAGGTAAGAGATATTTGTTACGAATGGTGACCTTATTCAACTGCCTATAGTCTATACACAACCTCCAAGTACCATCCTTCTTCTTCACAAATAACACTGGCGCTCCCCAAGGTGAAGCACTGGGTCTAATAAATCCACCATCCACCAGCTCTTGTAGTTGGGCCTTCAACTCTTTCAACTCGGCCGGTGCCATTCTATAAGGTGGTAAGGAGATGGGAGTTGTACCCTGAACTAAGTCGATGGGAAAGTTCATTCCCTGCTCCTCGAGGTAGACCCGAAGATCGTCATGAACACATCTAGAATTCTCACTATCGGTACATCCTCCAATCTCACTCATCACATGAAGGCTCAACTACATGAGCTAGGTACCCCTTACAACCTTTTTGAAGTAACCATCTAGCATAAATGGCAGAAATCAAACCTGAAGGTGCTCGCTCCGTTTCCTCCATAAGACTACTACCCCGTAGTCCCGGGTCGCCTAAATACATCACTTCCCTTATGGAAACAACTGAAGCTGTATTTGCAAAGAAGCCAATCCATCCCAAGGATTACATCCAACCCCTCGAGACTCACAATATCAACCGCCTCCATATCTCGAATTCCCCAACAGAAAACAAGCTACCTTTAAGCATATGACTAGCCATGATTCCTCCCCGCGGCGCTGCAATTCCAACCCATCCCAAAGGAATCGAGTCGCCCACTGCGCAACATACTCATGTGAAATAAAAGAGTGTAGCCTTGATCGGCGAGTACACGCGGTATCGCCAGCTTCACGCCGGGTAGTCGCGCCTCTCGGATCGTCATCGTGATAGTACCTCGCCGCGAGCGCCGCCCTTCGCCCTCGCTTAGCTGGGTGCATCGTTGTTCGCGGCTGGCGGAACGCTTCGAGGTTCCGCTTCAGCCGCGTATCTCGGCCCCCTATGTTCACTAGCCCGCTGGGACCGGTGCAATTGATTTCAAATTTCTAGTCTGCCGGAGTTTGCATGGGCAGCCCTCTTAGGCCTCCGTACAGCCCGCACTGAAAGTATGTATAACCCCACTGGCAGGGTCCATCATGAACCTTGCCACATATGTAACAAGGCGAACGGAACCGCCCTGGCCCGCGCACCCGAAATAGCTACCGTCACGCCATCGGGTCAAATCTGGGAGCCCCGTGCGTGTCCACCTTCTGTGGCCCGCTACTGGCTGCACCATGTTCTGCCCCCACTGATCCTCTCACGCCCAAGTCCCAGTCAAACTACCCTCTGGATGATCCTCGCCGGGTTCCCCGAGGACAATCCATCAGATGACCGACGCCGGTCCGGGCGTGACGTAGTCCTGGCCTCTCTACCTCTAGGGCTGCCTCTCATCGACCGTACAGGGGGTGATCTGACCGAAGGCTCAGCTATCGGCTCAATCCAACCCATCGTGAAACCTCCTCTTCACGAATTTCATCCGCCACCAAATCGAGGCGTAAACTGATAACTCCCGAACCTCGTCAGATTCGAAACTATACCACCCTTGCGGGTGAGAAGTTCCCGCAACTCTCTGTTTCTCGTCTCAACAGTTACCGGGGCAAACTCGCAGGGAAAGGCAGCTGAACTCGCGCCTAAGTATGCCGCTTCCTAGTCCCCTCTCATACGCCACCACTTCCTTGCATTTCCTAGCGTAAAAACCAGCATCCTAACTCTGTCCTCATTCGGACACTACATACCCTCGTCCAGAATCTTCTCCATGTCATCTAGCCAGGATAGGGCCACCATGGGATCCGTGGAGCCCTCGAACCCCACTGCTCCAAGTCTACGAGCCTGGTCAACAGTACTACCAGTGAACCCACTCCTCTCTAGTGATCGAGCTAGGCGCTCAACAAGACCTTCCTCATAAGCAGGTGCACCTGAGCTTTCCACCGAAGTCTGCTGGGACCTACGCCTACCTCTGGGCGCCATCTGGAAGGAGAACTGTTTCCAAGAGTAAATGAACATAATCAGTTTCCAAGGATAAGGTTAGGAAGGCATACAAAACACTGGATGAGTCGCACAGCAATGTACAACCCCAAGGAATTTAGAAACCTAGGGCTCACACTGCTTCGACAGACCCCGACCCAGATAATTCTCCTGATTTCCCTTGTCCCGCCAGCGAAGTCCCACTATATAATCCCTTGGGAAGATATTTCTGACCCTACCTTGCTGAGGGGAGTAACACCATGTATTAATTTAATACCTAATTATAAATATATATATATATATATATATATATATATATATATATATATATATATATATATAAAAACCCGCAAATAATTATAAATGAGGTCTCATAAAAAGTTCACGAATATCGATGCTCTAAGAGTATTTGTGAATTTAGAGGTACAAATAGAGATGAATACGTCTAATAAACAACAAACTTATTATATGCATTAGAGTACAAAGAATCGGCGTAGAGTGGTGTCGAATCCATCGCGAAGTAAAGCCCTACGACCACATTCGGGGCCTAGGGAACATATTTAAATCAAAACGTGAGGATAATAAATCTCGAGTGGTATAGCTTATAAGGAAAATAACATTTTTTTTTCAAAGATTTCTTCACTCAAACTCCGCTCACTCTTTGGTAAAGTTCCCCGTTTAAAAACATTTCGTAAAACCCAACTTTACCCCAAGTCCAACATATACAAATCATACTCAACAATTTAGCCAGCACAAAGTTTCGAAACCATAATCTGAACAATGCACAACATAAAGCTAAGCATAAAGCATGTATAATCATCATGAAATAAAATAACCATGAAGTGCACCAAAACCATGAGTATTAAAATAGTTATACCGTATTTAGAAAAACCAACAACGTCCATACCACATACCCATCATAAACCGTCGATAAGCCGACCTCACGACACCGTGACAACTAATGAACCTGTGGTTACACCCGGCCATCACGTGGCAACTAACAAACCTCCGCGTAATTCACGCATCACGCGGGCAACTAACAAACCTCCGGTGTAGACCCGCCATCACGTGGCACTAACAAACCTCCGGGCAAGCCCAACCATCACGTGACACCTAATAAACCTCCGGGTAAACCTGGCCATCCCGTGGCACTAACAAACCTCCAACCCGCCATCACGTGGCACCAACAAACCTCCGAGCGAACCTCCGTCCATCACGTGTCCCTCTAATAAACCTCCCGTAACCCCACCATCACTGGCAACTAATAAACTCCTGCAACCCGACCATCACGTGGTAACCAATATAACTGCTCCCTTTCTCATGTACCTTTCCACAATTTCGTATTAGAGTCTACCCACAAAATCTCAAGATCCACTCTTTTTTTTAAAACAATAGTTTTCAAAGATAGTTTACAACCTCAATCCATGTACCCAAAATATCCAACACCACCGACTCATCCACGAACACGGAAACTGCAAATAGGGGTTAAAATGTTGACAAAATTCACTTGAAATGATAACTTGTTTTATATGAAACCTAAAATCATGTTTGAATGCACCATCCGATCAAAACAAAGATATATGTAAAGTATTAAATCATAATAGATATATCAACATAATACCCTTAAATCATTTAAAAGCATATAAAACCACTCACAAACTATAGACGCTCGTCCCGCTCCTCTCAGATCGCCTCCCTACCATGGTGAGTGCCTCGTAATATAGATAAACCCACTTTAGGCTCTAATAACTGAACCAACAACCTTAGATGCCCTCGAAGGCTCCTAGAATAACTCAAGAATCGCGAAACCATCAAAATCGACTCCGATTGTGTCCAATTGGCTAATGCTGTGCCCTATAGGCCCAAGACTCCAAATTGGGGCTTTTCACCCGGAGCTAATTTCGAAATTGAACTCATCTAATAATTCCTAAAACATCCAATTTCACTAATCCAACTTAATTTTTCCCTTAACTTTGACTTGCTAATCGGTAATTTATTTCACCAAACTTCTCGCAATTACCCGAAACAACCTAAAATGGAAAACTAACCAAACGACGCCCAAAATTTACAAGCAAACCACATATCAATGGAAAGCCCAAGAGACTAGGAACTCATCAGTACCATTACCTTGGTCCAACAAATGTAGGTCTGAACTCACCCAACCGCTTCGCCAAACTCTTGTTTTCACAGATCTTCAAACGGTGAGGAATCTGTAAAAAGGGACCTCGAAAATGAGTTCAGGGGGTCCAAAAATGGTGGAAAGAAGCTATGGGGTGGCCTGAGGTGGCCGAAAATGGCCGAAAAATCACAAAAATCCGGTGACAAACTAAGGTACCAAGCCGCCGGTTCGCGGCCGATCCCGACGCGTCTCGGCAGCTGCCGGGTCAGTGGAAATTTCATGGTTGGCATCGTCCGGTGGTGGCGCACCTCATGGTCTGGCGCGTGTAGCTGGTGGTTGGCCGGAGGTGCCTCCTCCGTCCACCTTCCACTGCAGTGCAAGCTAAACCCGCCAACTCAGGTTCCCGGTTCGAGAGCTTTTCCTAGGGTTTTGAGCTCAAGAGGGTGTTTTGGGGCTAGGGTTTCATTTGGCATCCTAAGCTATGTTTATATAGGTCTAGGTCGCTTTTGTAAAAATCCCGCATGCGTAACTTGACACCGATAAAGTGCTACCATCGAACTTCACGGCCGTGAACTTTATCCGTGAAGTTGATTGGGACGCTCCGCCCATCTAGAACCCAGATCGACGAGGCTCACGAGATGTCGGCTTAGTTACCCTAAACTATTCCTCTTCGAAAAAGTCAAACTTGGTCAACTTGTCAGATTCTGGTCAAAACTCGACATTTGGTATCAATGAAATGCTACAAATAGCATTTCCAAATTTATAAAGCATTCAAAGTAAAAAATAAAAATAAAAGAAAATCGTTTTCATTGCTGCCAACATTAAAAAAAAAACACAAATCAACAAGGCTACATTCGAGTCCTATTATTTTATTTTTTTAAATATTCAAAACATCATTTTTTTTTTCTCAACATCAAAAACGTTTGAATCTAACATAGAATTCAATTATTGAAAAAGAAAAAGAGATTGTAAGGATATCATATTTTAACTTGGAAATTAATGAAAATGCAATACTTAGGGAAATGAAACCTCGATAAACGAAATAAAAAATAGCATGTAAAGAATAATGACGATAGCACAATGATGATGACAATAATTGAATCAATGTAAAAATGGAAACAGTAGAATGGAGATGGCTTAAAAAATGGTTTTTTAGGGTACTATAATAATATTTAGGAGGAATTATGTTTAAATGCAGTGAAGCCACCAAAATTAGGAAAATAGACATTTGGTTTTTCAAACTATTCAAACATATAATAAAGGCACAAAAATTAGGTAAGCATGCAATGGAACAATAACCCCACCTTTAAGCCAAAATACTTATTATGTGGAGCCTAAGAATGCAAGAGAGAAAATAAATGTACATGTCACCAACAAATTAAAAAATAAAATAAATCAAAAACCAAAACCCAAAACTTAACGGGACAATTATGTGTCAAGCTATTAAATTGAAAATAAATGTAAAGTATGTACAAAGAATATGAAATGCATTGTTCAGTATATGTGGAAAAAATAATAATTGTGTATTATGAACAAAACTGGTTACTGGACAAACACTTCCCAAAATGCCATTTTTTACATTCCAACAAATATTCTAGCTAGACTTTTAAAAAAATAAAACAAAAAACTTTAAAAACAAAATCCGCTCTCTTGTAATTCCCTCATTTCCCTCTCTCTTAACTCCCTTCCCTCTTTCTTAATTCTCTCCCCTTCTCTCTTGTAACTCCCTCCCTTCCTCTCTTGATCCTAAAGACGAGAGGAAAAAAACCCAAAAAGCTTCATCTTTCGTCTTCCCCCCCTTCGACACCCCTTTCGAGTGAAGCCCTCCCCTTCCTTTCTCTTCAATCTCTATCCAACATAAAGGCAAAAGAAAAAACTTTGAAGCTAATCACAGTCCTTCCTTACATGGTTGGCTCCATCTCCATCTTCAAGCTAGAACTCTAACATGGTTAAAGGGCACTTTCAAGTGGCGATCCATTTTAACGCAACTTAGCGAAGCATTTGCCTTCATTTTTAGTGTGTTCATTCTATCCGAAGAATTTGCGAAGGATATAGATAAAATTATATAGGGCTAAATTAGTCCTCTATTAGGCAAAAGTAAATGGAAAAAATATTGTTTTTTGTTGTATTTGGCTGTGTTTCATTATGTGTTTTTTCTTATTTTTTATATTATGGAAAAAATTAGTCCTATGTTTTTCTTATTTGGCTCTTACTAGCACCAATGTCTTTTGTTTGTAAGGCTATACATAACAACAACTTTCACAAAATTGTGTAAAACCCTGTAGTACCCTTAATTTTCTAAAAAAGAGTAAATCTACCTTTGGCCAAAACTCTGAATTTTAGATCCTGATACCCAAAAAAACTTCACCATTGGAATCATCCGCGAAATCTACCAAGTACTACGTCGAATTCTTCACCTGCGATACTTCTGAATCTCACGCTGGAGGCACCAGGGTAGTGATACCACACCAAGTACATGTCAGGTGGTTCACGCAGCCACGGTCAAGTGTGGTAAGTCAAACAAAGATCCCGGGTAATCCATACACTCTGTAGCAACACATGATTGGAGTAAATCCATGTGACGTGTGATACGATAAGTAAGAATCTAAGAAGTCAATTGGTATCGATACGTACTAAAGAGTACCCTCCAAACTTGAATTTAGACCTAACAATACGGTAGAAGGGTGAAATAGGAAAAGAAAGAAAAAAGGAGAAAGCTAGAGAGTAAACACCTTCTTTAGTTTCCGACGATCGGATAAAGTGCTCCCAATGACGTTAAGAAAAATTGCTTTCTCACAAGAAAGAGTTTTTAGTAGACCGTAAAATGGTGGAGTTTCAGCTAAACTCCAAGAGGTAGTCTTCTCCCCTACTTTGGCTATTTTCATCCTAAGGTCACAGGTGGAAGGCTCTCGCCTAAGGGAGTGTATTCTTTTGGTCAGATTAACCACAGCCACTTTATTTACCTAATGACATTGGACTTTAGGATCGCTGGGGTAAGAAATAAAAGGAATTTGGTAGTGAGTCCTTCAGGTAAATTGTAACCACATCAGTGAAATTGATGGCAGGATTTTGAATTTCTAAAATCGACCTCTCAGAGCTCTGCAAGCTTATAATTCCATTTACCCCGAATAGTCTAGCTGAAGCGGTCAGCCCGCTCGACACTCGCCTGGCTCGGTCTCGGCCAGTTCCATGTGGTCGGGTCTGCTCCGACCGGGCCCCTCGTCTGCTGGTCCGCCTCGACCGGGTCTTCCGGGCTGGGTCCGTCGACTGGTTTGCCCGACGTGGGTCCATCCGCTAGGTCACGTGGTGATCTCCAACTTCGAAGGTCATAACTTCTTCGCTCGAACCCGCTGCTTCGACTTTATGGAAAGCCCATTGAGCCAAGATTGCAGCCATGTTCCTGTGGAGGACATTGGGTAATCGTGCTCAAGTAGGCTAATGGGTTAGTACGGGTTTCGGCTAGATTGGTTAGTCATGTATGACCTCCAACTTCGGAAGGTCATAACTTCTTCGTCCAAACTCCATTTTGGGTGTTCTTGGACTCTATGGAAAACCCATTGAGTCAAGATTGCAGCCATGTTCTTGTGGAGGACATTGAGCAATCGGGCCTACTAGGGTTGGCCGGTTGAGCCGGCCTAGGGCTGGCTCATTAGTGCTAGCCGCCAGATTGGTTAGTCGCGTATGACCCCAACTCGAAGGTCATAATTTCTTCGTCCGAACTCCGTTTTGGGTGTTCTTGGACTCTATGGACAGTCCATTGAGTCAAGATTTTATCCATTTGACTTTGAGGATAGTGGGTGATTACAACTTTGCTGAATTATGTGTTTTGTACCAAGCGTTCAGTTTCCTTAGTTGTGTCGATATAAATAGCCTAGTTTTGACATGACCATTGCATGGCATGTTGTGGGCTACTGTGTTGGGTAGAAATTTCCATGAGTTAGCCTAAGTAAGGTTGCATGACATGAATTGTTTAGTCATGGATTGATGAATGCTAATATGTTTGATACGATGTATATATATATATATTGGCATGAAGTATATGGAAATTATATGTTTGTGATATATGTTGCATGGTGAATGATATGAAGTACAACTGGTGAGAATGATTCATGTAGTGTGCATCATACATGTAACATGAGAAATTGCAATGACATTATCATTGCATGTGCATAGTAACAATACGAGTCATGTAGGTGCATAGAAACTAATTCACCATTCTTGAACGCGGTGGGGCCCAAAATGACAACGTCCAATCGAGACTACGACTAAGATAAAATGAAAATAAATATACGTATGTTGGGTGTAGCAAGATGGGGTAGATCACATCTCCCCCCCCCCCCAAGGGTGAAAGACCCAAATTTATTGAGGTTAAACATGATCACCGGCGGTGAAAGCTCGTCAAAAATGTCGAAAAGGTGCGTGGCATTCGACGGTGTAATCCCAAAAATCCGTGGCCCACAATTGTATAAACACACAAAAATTTGATCAAATCAAATGAACATTGGGGGTTGTCCAATGGTTACAAGTTTTAAAAAACAAAAAAGCTTGTTTTGTAAAAGAAAATGGTCACTGGGTGAAACACCAATGACAAAGCCACATATGGCAATTGTAATGAGGGAGTCGCAGACTGGGACACGGGATGGTCAGAAACACATTCTCATCCATGACATGTAGACATCTCGAGGAATGCATATTTTTACTCTGAATGTGTGTGGTTGATCACCGTATGAGCACCAGGTGGGGAGTAACCCTCATAGAGATTACTCACTATCGGGCTTTGCTCACCCCGTTATGGATCCCCCTTTCTGTGCACAGTCTGGGCAAGCGGCAAGACTCAAGATATGGGATGAGAGCGAGACACGGCTTGTTTTTTTTTATTTTTTTGGTCTTGTATTACATACGACCATAACCAAAACATGTTTTTTTTTTTTTTTTGGTATCAAAGGGACTGTAAAGAGACTATTATTATAGTCTATCATATATTTTGTATATTGTGATTTAAATATGCAAGAATGGGTCTCGATATATGAGACATGTGAATGGTGGATATCGGGGGCACCCGATATCCATGTGTTTTCCTTAAGTTAATCTGTTGTCAACCCGGACCCCCGGGATAGGGGCGTCACAGCTTGGTATGAGAGCATAGGTATACGAATACCTAGGGCTTAGTGGGGCATGGGTCTAGGACATGCCGTTGATGTGTAGGAACATCACAACTTGGTATAGCTTGGTGCTTGAGCTTGAGTTATAGTTACCTAGTGCTCGGAATTTGATGTCCAGATCATAGTTTGGTATCAAGGTCTGGGTGGGAGGTTACCTAGCATTGTGTGTTTTCTTGTGTATTCTTTGATTGTATGTGCGTGATTGTGTGTTACAAATTGCGTGAATTATATATATGGTAGGATGTATGTGGAAAAACAAGAAACACTAGGATTGGAAAACATAACCTTAAGGGTTTGGAAAACATAATGAACATGGAAATTTAATAACTCTTTTTCCGTTTGACATGTGTAGATGGCAAGTCGAGGTCGAGGGCGTAGTTGTCGCCTCGCGAGGTGCCGCCAGCACCCCCAAGCACCCAAGAGGCCTCATGGGGAGCTATGGTGCTGCGATAGCCACTACTACACAGCCGATGGGAAGTTAGAGGTCGGAGGTGCCAGAACTCCTGCAGGTCCTGTGCACATCATCCTCCGACGCTCACGTGGAGGAGGGGACCCGATGTAGTCACCATTGGTTCCGCTAAATCAGAGGATTCTCCGGGCCATGGAGATCACCTCTGATACTACTCGGATTACGCTAGCTTCATCTCAACAGGGTGAGTCCCAACCGCGAGGGGTCATGACTCTGTGGACTGACTATGGACATGGGACATTTTTCGAGACCACCCATGGGGAAGTATTTTTCTGGCTCGCTTAGACATGTGAAGGCCCCGTGAGTTCCTTGAAATGGGAGATTGGGGATGATGACTATACTCGAGCACGAGCGATTACGAGCTGGTACGCCGGATGATTATGTGGCACCGACGGCAAAGTCGAGGTTCGAGGATGGCCGAATTGTCCACATCCAAGGCGGTGATTATAGGACATAACCTACAAGACATGGACTCGATGGTAAGTATAGCCTTGATCATTAAGCGAGAGATGAGAGCACCTGAGCATCCAGATGCAGGCTGTGGCAAGAGGAAGGAGAGTCACTTTCTTCTAGTTTCGAAAGAAGCCAAAGGCTTCTAATACTCATGAAGGCTTTTAGCCTACGATCGAGCTGCTATCGCCAGGTCTCCAATCAGCGAGATAAAGATTTGTTATTTTTGCCATCAGCCTTGACATATGAAGCGGAATTGCCCCTAGAGGCGTGATCCCAAGGCTCGGTGCGCCAATTTAATCACAATGGGACAGCACGGACACAGCTGTCTCCACCCCTAATACGGGTCGAGGAACCGCATCAATCCCAGATGGGTCGAGGTTGCCGGGACAGTGGCCCACAGTCGAGGATGACTGGCGGGTTCAGTGGACGGTCTATGCTATCGATACCACCGATCGAGCCAGCAGATCGCCATCTATATAGGGCGTGTTTCATATCTCGCTATGGGCAAGGGTATTATTCTCGACTGGCAGATCGTGATTCATTCATCTCTGATCATAAGGCGAGTCGGGCTTGAGAGGTCAGACCTCGAGAAGCCCCTATATGTGAGTTCTCCCTTAGGGACTAGGGTGAGTGTGGATCTAATATGCCCAAGCCATGAAGAGATATCCGGGATTCTAATTGGACCTAAGGGTCATGGACATGTCAGAGTTTAACGTCATCCTTGGGATGGACTGGTTGACGAAATACCGAGTTGCCATCGATTGTGAGCGTAGAAGGGTTACCACCTACACACCAGATAGTACTCGTGTTATGTTTCAGGGGGACAAGATTTTATGCCTCGCCCCAAACCGTGTACACCCTAGATGGCAAGGGGCGCTTGATGGGTCAAGGCAAGTTCTACCCCTGAGGATGAGCGAGAAAAGACTCGGGATTCTCAGTCCCCAGTATGAGGATGTTTTCTAGGATGAGCTACTGTGATCGTCTTCTGCAGGGATGTAGACTTCCTCGGGTTGAGCTACACCCCGCACGTCGCCCATCTCTATAACTCCTAAGATGTATTTAAGATCATTGAGTCAGGTAGGAACTCACAAGCCTAGGATACAAAGAGTTGTTAGACAAAGGATTTATTAGACCAAGCACTTCACCATGGGGCTCTGGCTCTTGCTTAAGGAAGAAGAAAGACAAGACCTCGAACAGACATTGATTATCGAAGGCTGGAATGGGTTACGATCAAGAATCTCCGTGTGATCCCTTTACCGAGGATTGATGACTTGTTCGATTAGTTGAGGGGGCGCGAGTCTACTTCAAGATAGATCTTCGCACCGGATATCATCAGTTGAGAGTTAGGAAGACTGATATCCCTAAGACAGCATTCAGGATGCGGTATGGGCACTTTGAGTTCACAATGATGCCCATCGGATTGACGAATGCGCCAGCAGCATTCATGGATCTCATGTATAGGGTGTTCCAACCCTATCTAGATCAGCCTGGCCGTGGGTCTTGGTGGGCGACATTTTGATCTACTCCTAATCCGAAGAGTGAGCATGAGGATCATTTGCAGGTCATTCAGCCTTTTGAGAGACCATCACCGCACGCCAAGTTCAATAAGCAGTTTTAACTTACTCGAGGTAAGGTTCTTGTGGCATATGGTGCCTGGCTTCAAGAGTGTCGGACCCGAGAAGGTCGAGAGGCTGCGGATGAGTTGGGAGAGGCCGAAGTCGATCTTCGAGATACGCAGTTTCTTGGGATTAAGTGGTACTACAGGAGGTTCATCGAGGATTTCTCCCGAATAGGCAAAGACCATGACGACTTGGTCCGAAAGGAGGTCAAGTTCGAGCGGAATGACCTACGTGGAGAAGGCATTCTAGAATCAAGAGGAGGCTTACTCAACTCCTATTCGGGAGTAGTCCTAGGAGAGGAGCAAAGGTACACAAAGGTAATAGACACCCTCAATGGCCCGATTGGGATACGTTTCGATGCATCCGAGGTAGTAGCTTATGGTTCCTGGGCCAACTAAGAATCATGAGCAACTACCCCACACACGATACGGAGTCAAGGCCTTAGTCTTCGCCAAGATTCGCGCCCACTACCTATACAGAAACGGTTTGAAGTTTATCTGCACTGGCCAAAGTCTCGAGGTACATCTTCAAGCAACGGGACCTTAATATGAGGCAACGCAGGTGGATGGAGTTCTTAGAGGATTATGACTACACTTTACATTACCACCCTGGTAAGGCAAATATGGTGGCTTATGCACTCGGTCGGAAGTCAAGGGGAGCATTGGCCGGTATAGCTTCCCGAGAGTGGCAGTTCGGACTATAGTATAGCGAACATGCTCAGGGTACTTTGGGGAGTTTGGTAGCTACGTCGTCCCTATTGAGAAGAGTGATCGAGTTCCAAGGGCAAGATGCAGAGATAGTGTCCATCGTGTGGACCTATACGGGCCAAAAGTGTGTGACGGTAGCCAGATCATCCACATAGATGGTAGTCTTCAAAGATGAGGATCTGCAGTGGTTCCTCGCCTGATGATTCAGAGATGAGACCCTTAGGGAGTTCCATCGTCTCCCGACATTTGTTATAAAACTGTGTGGCACGAAGATGTATCGTGATCTTCGTCGCCAATACTACTGGAGAGGGATGAAGAGACAAGTCGGGGACTTTGTTCAACGATGCCTCACGTGTCAGCAAGTTAAGGCTGAGCACCATAAGCCAACAGGGCTACTCCAGCCATTGGGGGTGGTTGAGTGAAAGTGGGAGCATTTCACGATGGATTTCAGGACCCACTCGCATGCACACCACAGTAGACAATACGATGTGATATGTGATCGTCGACCAAGCAACGGCGCCCAAGACATTTCTAGTTATGCGAATGACCTTCACACTAGAGGAATTATGTCGATTGTATATCCGAGAGATTATCCGGCTACATGGAGTGCTAGTGTCCAGTGTCGTATAGAGATCCCGCAGATGACGCACACTTTGGAAGAGCTTCCAAAGGCTGGGACACTGACTATGATAATCGATTATCCTCGACAAATGGTCGTAAGTAGAGAGGACCATACACTTTAGAGGACATGCTACGAGTATGTCCTCGGATCAGGGGTAGCCGGAGGAGCACTACCCCAAGTGGGAATCTCACCTACAACAACAATTATCAGCGAGTATACGATGGCAACCATATAAGGCATTGTACTGGAGACCAAGCCGCCGATCACCTATCTACGGACCGAGGTAGAGAGAGCCCATTACGGGTTTGACTGATTAGAGACACTCGTAGAATGTGGAGTTTACCCAAGAGCGCCTTCCTCATTGCCCAGAGTCGGCAAAAGAGCTACACCAATGTACGACGTCGACCCCTAGAGTTCGAGGTTAGTGATCACGTCTTCTTAAAGGTGATGCCTAAGAGAGGAGTGGTTAGGTTCAGCAAGCGGGGAAAACTTTCGCCGAGGTTCATTGGGCCCTTCGAGATACTCAATAGGGTAGGCACTACAGCGTACCGATTAGCTTTACCACCCAGCCTGTCAGGTGTCCATGGGGTATTCCACGTCTCCATGCTCTAAAGGTACACTCCAGATCCAGCTCATGTAGTGGATTAGGGAGAGATTACGGTTGACACAGATGGGACCTTTAAGGAGGGACCGGTGTGTATCATGGATACCCGGGATCAGGTTTTACGACGCAAGACCGTGAGGCTAGTGAAAGTACTGTGACAACACCGTGGAGTGGAGGAGGCAACGTGGGAGCGCAAGAACACGATGCGGGCCACCTATCCCTTCTTGTTTAGGAATGAAGGTACGCAATTTAGTCATTTAATAATTAAATTACTAGTTTACATGCATGACATAGTGCACGTGCTGTATGCCGTGACTATCGTGATTGTGTGAAATTTCGACCTAAATTCTTTAAGGGGAAGAATGTAAAACCCCATAAAATTCTAATTTTCTGAAAAAGAGTAAAACGGTAATTTCGGTCAAAATCCTGAATTTTTTTAGATCTCGGATGATGAAACAGACTTCACCGTTGGAATCGTCTCACGGAATTTAGCTACCACGTCGAATTTCGTCGAATTACATGATAGTTGGAATTTCACATTTTTCGAGACACCGAGGGTAGTACAGGACACTTGACACATGTTGAGTGGTTCAAGTGGTGCCACGTGTCAAGTGCAGGGTAAGTCAAACAAAGTGCCCAAGTGGGACCCATAAGAGACTTGTGGTAAGACATGATTGGAGAGAAATCCAATGTGGATGGATAAGGTGATAAGGGTAATCCAAGGAGCCAACAGGGTATTGACATGTAGCTAAAGAGTACCCTCCAAACTTGACTTTAGACCTAACAATACGGTAGGAAGGGGGAAAAAGGAAAGAAAGGAAAAAAAAAGGAAGAAAGCTTAGAAAGAGAAGCTCCACCTTCTCTCTAGTTTTCCTGGCGATCGGACCGACGATTCCCAACAGATCAAGAAGAAAAGTGTTTCCCCGCTCAAAGAGTTTCCAGTAGAGACCGGAAATGGGGAGTTTCGACAAATTCCAAGAGGTAGGTCTTCTCCTACTTTGGTTATTTTCTACCTTAAGGATTGTGTGGTGGTGTCTTGCCCTAAGGGAGGTGTTTGGTTGCATTTTGAACTAAGGGAAGTTACCCTATTTTGATCATACGCATTAGTCAAACTTTATGACTACTTTTTGGGTATGAAATAAAGGGAATTTGGTAGTGAGTCTTTTAGGTAAATTGTAGCCACATCAGTGAACTTGATGTTAGGCTTTTGAATTTCTCAAATCGGACCTCTGTAGCCCAAGTTATGGTCCGTTTTAATTCGAATGCCTAGTGAATAGATGTCCATTGGCGCCTACTGGGTTCTGTCTCGGTGGTCCGGGCCTTGGCCAGGGTCCGTCTCGGCCAGCCTAACTCGGCCTGTCCAGATGGGTCTACTGGCCGGGTCTCGCCGTACCGGGTCACCTGCATTTAGGTCCGCCGACGGGTCCAGCCCGACTAGGGTCACGCGGTGACTTACTTTGAAGGGTCATAACTTCTTCGTTCGAACTCCGTTTTGGGTGTTCTTAGACTCTATGGAAATCCCATTGAGTCAAGATTGCAGCCATGTTCTTATGGAGGACATTGGGTAATTAGGCCTATTAGGGTTGGCCGGTTAGTACTGGCCGGCTAGGATTGGTTAGTCATGTGTGACCTCCAACTTTGGAAGGTCATAACTTCTTCGTCTAAACTCCATTTTGGGTGTTCTTGGACTCTATGGAAATCCCATTGAGTCAATATTGCAGCCATATTCTTGTAGAACATTGAGCAATCGGGCCAGCTAGGGTTGGCCGGTTAGTGCTGGCCAGCTAGGATTGGTTAGTCATATATGACCTCCACATTTGGAAAGTCATAACTTCTTCGTCTTAACTTCGTTTCGAGTGTTCTTGGACTCTATGGAAAGCCCATTAAGTCAAGATTCTAGCCATATGATTGTGGAGGATAGTGGGTGATTACAAATTTTCTGAATTCTGTGTTTTGTAACAAGAGTTCAGTTTGCTTAGTTGTGTCGATATGAATAGCCGGGTTTTGACATGACCATTGCATGGCATGTCATGGCTATTGTGGCTCTGGGTGAAATTCAAGCATGATTTGGCTAAAGAAGGTCAGTGATGACATGAATTGTTTAGTCATGGATTGATGAATGCTAATATGTTTGATACGATAAGTAAATATATATATATATATATATATATATATATATATATATATATATATATATATATAAAGTATATGGTTGGCATGAAGTATATGGAAATTCATATGTCTGTGATATATGTCAGATGGTGAATGATATGGAAGTAATAACCGGGTGAGAATGGATTTTAGTGTGCATCATACATGTAACATGAGAAATTGCAGTGACATTATCATTCCATGTGTACAGCAACATCATGTCAAGCCGGGTGTAGGTGCATGAAACAATTAATTCACCATTCTTGGTGAATATGTGGGGAGCTCAAAACGGACAGCGTCCAATTTAGACTCACGACGGTATAAAATGAAAATAAATATACATGTGTTGGGCATAGCAAGATGAGGTAGATCCCCCCTCAAGGTGAAAGACCCAAATTTATTGAGGTTAGACATGATCACCGGCAGTGAAAGCCCGTCAACAATGTCAGAAAGGTGCGCGGCATCCGGCAGTGTAATCCTAAAAATCTGTGGCCCACAAATGCATAAACACACAAAAATTTGATCAAATCAAATGAACATTGGGGGTTGTCCAATGGTTAACAAGTTTTAAAAACAAAAAGCTTTCGTTTTGAAAAAGAAAAAGGGTCATTGGTTGAAACACCAATGACAAGTTTTCACATATGGAAATTGTATGTGTGAGGGAGTCGGTGAGGACTCGGGACATAGGATAGGTTGAGTCACATTCTCATCCATGACATGTAGACATTCGAGTAGGAATGTGCATATTTTTACTTGAATGTGTGTGTGTTTGATCATTTCATGAGCACTTAGGTGGGGAGTAACCCTTGTAGGAGATTATCACTACTAGGCTTTGCTCACCCCGTCGTGGGATCCCCCTTTCAGGTGCAAGTCCAGTGCAGGCGGCAGACTTGCATATGGGACCGCATATGAGATGAGAGTCAGACACGGCTTGTTTTGTTTTGTTTTGTTTTGTTTTTTGGTCTTGTATTACATACGAGCATAACCAAAACATGTTTTTTTTTTTTTTTTGGTATCAAAGGGACTGTAAAGAGACTATGATTATAGTCTATCATATATTTTGTATCTTGTGATTTAAATACACAGGAATGGGTCTTGATATATGAGACATGTGAATGTGATATCGAGGCACCCGATATCCACAGGTTTTCCACGGGTTGACGGGTTGTCAACGGGACCCTCGGGATAGGGGCGTCATAAATTGAGAGCTTTGTAAATTCTTTAATGTGTCATTTATTAACACCTACATGTTAGTATTATATGATGTTTTTCTTTCGTTTTTAAAAAATTTCCTGAAAGTGAAGTCGTGATAGATTTGTATTGATTTTTTCATTCTGTTGTATAAATATTTCCTCAATATGTGTGAACTCAAGTGCCTTATAGTTGAACATATGATATAATATATGAAGAACTGAGGTAGATGCTACTTTTTTGCCAATAAAAAAAAATTATATTTTGGTAACTAAAAGTTGATTATGACTTAGCAAATTAACCAAGAGGAGGGTAAATTGGATTCCTCAAAAAAAAATTTGCAAATCAATAAGAAATCTACAAATTTAATTACAAAAACATTAAAGATATAGAGTAGAGAAATCAAACTCCAGATTAATAGTAGTTTGACACACCCTTGCCTACGTCCACTTCTCCTCAACCTTCAACCGGTGAGGGTTCCACTAGTTTCAAGCTCCAACCCATGCTTCTTCCTTTCACACTCGATTTTCGCCTGTCAAGACTTCACAAATCCTCTGCTAAGCACACTTGAAGCTTTCACTCTTAAGCACAATGAGACATTCTCTCTAGCTCACAAGATTGAACGAATATAACTCAAGATAGGATGAAATCAAATGTTCACTCTAGGATATCCAAATGAGAATTGAATGCACCAAGAAATGAGATTGAGAATTAAGTAACAAGAGAAATGGTGGTTGAGAGAATAAATGTGATAGGCGTGAATGCATGTATGTAAAATAATATGCCTATGTGAGCAAGTGCACGTGTCGCCTCAAGTAGTAAAGTGTGAAAAGTAAGAGTATCATCACACGAGGATTGGCTATTAATTACCGACTCTAATCTAGCTGAGACTCTGTTTGGATGATGGAAAATCTTTAAAAAAAACACACAAATTTAACTAAATTAACATGTAAGAATCCTAATTTAACAAAGACTCACGACTAAAAACCCTAAGGCATAAATTTCACCAATTCAAGCCTATGTGAACCTCTTAATCCAATCAATTAATAAGCATTTCATTATGATGGTGATTTCACTAATGCATATGTGAATCTCTCTCGATAACTCACAATCTACTCTTAGAATCATGTATTTTTCATCTCTACTCAACCCCAAATTTCCAAAGGCACATTAAACCCGAGAAATCCTAATACCACACATAATCTCACTTATATTTCTATCTCATGACAATTAAATGGTAATTCATCCATGGTCTAATCAAATTTTCACTTTATATGATAATAAAGCATAAATCAACTGAAATTAAGAGAGATCCGTAAAAACAAGTCTTGATTACATCTAAACCCTAAGAAAACTAACTAAAACATAACTAGAAAAGGAATTACAACCATCAAAAGAAAGAAATACAAAAGGGGGAAGAGATTAAACATATTTGGAAGTTAAAGTTTCATTCTCTTCTGCTCAAATGTCTTCTTCTTCTTCAAGTTCTCCTTATTTTCCAAAGTAAAAAGAACAAAAATTAGAAACCCTAAGTGATTCAAGATTATGATGAGAGAAACCTTAGAATGGGTACTCTCCCCCTAAAGTTGAACCCTAAAAAAGTCTAAAAAACACGTATTTATAGTGTCTTGGGAAATGAGCCCTAAAAATGGGCCGAAAACATAAAAAATGCCAAATCTAGGTGGTGATGCTGCAACATGTGAATAGTGATGTTGCGGCATACCAGTGCTGGATGTAGTATCTTCTCTGCTTCAATGTCGCAGTATGTGAACAATGATGCCGCGGTATGTGAACAATGATGCTGCGGCATGCTACTTTCGTCTACACTTTGTTGTGAACTTCCTGAGGCCATAACTTTCTCATCCGGGCTCCAAATTTGGTGTTCTAGGACTCGTTGGAAAGATCTTAAACTCTAGAACACATTGCTAGACAAAGTATATCCATTTGATGTCGTAATTAATATAGAAAAGTCAAAGGATCAGATGCTTGTTGTGTGTGGCGGCTTCTTGGTTTTCTTTGGTTCCATTTAAGCTCATTTTTCTCTAAAGTTAACCTAATCACAAAATGAGGCATTAGAAGGCATTATAACACTTATTTATATCATAAAACTACTAAAACTAAGCAAAACATAGAGATAAAATGAGTATATACGATAATCATCAAAATGTAACAAGTCTCATGGCTATAAATGATCCCCAACTAAGAATTTATAAGGGTGAAATCTCGGGTAGTATTTTGTGCTCAATTGGTCAACCGTTTCCATTAATAAGCTAGTCATTGTGCATTTAATGTACTGTAGGTGACCATTGAGATGATCGTTTACTCGATCGGTTGACCAATTGGTCAATCGTTTGCTTCATCAGTTCATAAAAATGAAAAGTAGACCTTTTTGGGCCAAAAAATCGACATTACACTCTCGATCGATTGTAAATGATCGACCCCTTGAACCAATCGGTCAACTGGTTGACCAACTGGATAACCTAGATAGCTCAACCATTTTAAACTCCAAATAACTAAGATCTGATGAGTAAACATGGGATTTAAAATATTTAATCAATTTAAAGTCAAATCGAGTAAAAATCACAATGTATGCAAGGAATGCTAAAAAGGCCCTGGAAATGGTCACTTTAGGTTCTTTTCATTCCAAACCAATTGCAAACCTTAGAAAACACTTTTGAATACATTTTAAACTTTAAATGCCTAAGGTTTGATCTCGTACTTGAGTTTTCAAAAAGATATTCAATTTAGACACAAAAACTGAGTTATGAAAAATATGCATATAAAAGATGATATACCCTAAAGTGCATCAATGCATTCATCATTCATAGATTCCTAAGCTTACAAAATCTTCACTTGATGCTTGAGTTTGGAGTCATAGTTACTTGTCATTTTAGATTTGAAATTTTGGTTCTTTGATTTGAGTGAACTTGACTTTCAAGAGCTTGATCAAATACATTATTGCCATCTTAAGCTTGAAATATCTTCATTTGATGCTTGGGCAATTTCAACCTATCACTGAACTCAATGTTAACCATTAATAACCAATAACATTGGTTTGTTATCATCAAAACCTCAATTAGAGGTACCCTTAGGCTAACAATCTCCCCATTTTTTATGATGACAAACCTTGGTTATCTAGAATGAGTAAATCTCTTCCTCAAACTAATAGTCTAAAAATAATTTTATAATAAAAATTTTAACCAATTCAAACATATGCAAGTAGCATTCAACACATAAGACAAGCATCAAGGAATGATGTAAAAATTATAAATGTATCATCCTCTTTTAGCACATAACGCCTAGATACATATCTTTCTCCTACTTTGGCAACATCAAAAAGGAACATGGGATATCTCCCCCTTTAAAAGTAAATTTAAGTAAGGGTTAAGGAGTTAGATTTTAAGCACAACATTTTTCAAGTGATATTGACAATTAAGTAATTCAAACAATTTTTCACAAAGAGATGACCCCTAATTGTCTTCTAATGTTAACAAATTGATTCTCATTAAAGGGTTTTTTGAAAATATCAGCGAGTTGGTCTTCGGCTCAAACAAATTCAAGGGTAATATCTCCCTTTTGTGCATGATCTCTAAGGAAATGGTGTCTAATCTCTATATGCTTGTAATGGAACTTGTGTTGTTACATTTTATGGGAACATGAGAAAATGCCAAGCCAAAGTCACTAAATGTTTGTTTCATTCAAAGGACTTCTGCACATCCTAACCCGGCGGCTATGTATTCGGCTTTTGTCGTTGACAAGGCAATTGAACTCTGTTTCTTGCTATGCCAAGACACAAGTGAATGACCTAAAAAGTGACATGTTCAACTAATGCTTTTTCTATCAATCTTACCACCTCCAAAGTCCACATCCGAATAGCGCATCAATTCAAAATTATCACATTTTAGATACCAGAGACCAATATCAATAGTGCCTTTCAAATACCTAAATATTTTTTTAACCACATTCAAATGAAATTCTTTAGGACATGCTTGAAATCTAGCACATAAGCATACACTATACATGATATCGGGTCTACTAGTCTTTAAGTATAACAAAGAACCAATCATGCCTCTATATTTAGTTTGGTCAATGGGCTTACCTTTCTCATCTATGTCAAGCTTAATGGATGAGCCAATGGGTGTGCTTTTGGTCTTTACCTCTTCCAACTTGTATTTCTTAAGGAGGTCTCTTACATACTTTGCTTGATTTATGAAGATGCCCTCCTTAAGTTGTTTGATTTGAAGACCAAGGAAGAAGTTGAGTTCTTTCATCATGCTCATCTCAAATTCATTATGCATAGACTTGGCAAACTCTTCACAAAGTGAAACATTAATAGCACAAAATATAATATCATCAACATAGATTTGAAAAATAAGCATGTCATTATCCTTTGACTTAATGAAGAGAGTTGTATCAATTTTGCCCATTTTGAAACCACAAAAAATAAGAAATTTGTTTAGCCTTTCATACCAAGCTATAGGAGCTTGTTTCAAGCCATAAGTGTCTTTTTGAGTTTGAAAACATGGTTAGGGAAATCACAACTTTCAAACCCGGGGTGGTTGTCCAACAAACACTTCCTCATTTATGAAACCATTTTAAAAAGCACTTTTCACATCCATTTGATATAAAATGAAGTTTTTGTAACAAGCAAAAGCAAGCAACCTTATTTTGGCTTCTAATCTAGTTACGGGAGAAAAGGTCTCTTCATAGTCAATTTCCTCTTGTTGATTATATCCTTGGGTCATTAATCTTGATTTGTTTCTAACTATTATGTCATTTTCATCCATTTTGTTCCTAAACACTCATTCAGTACCAATAACACTTTGATCATTAGGCCTAGGTACTAACTCCCAAACTTCATTTCTTTCAAATTAAGTTCTTCTTGCATAGCTATTACCCAATTCTCATCTACTATAACATCATTTAAGTTCTTGGATTCAATTTGAGAGATAAAGGCAAGGTTATTGCATATATTTCTAAAAGAGGATCTAGTCCTTACCCCAATGGATGGATTACTTATAATTTGATATTGTGGATGATTTGTAACAAATTTCCACTCTCTTGGAAGTCCTTGACTAGATCCGCCTTGCTCAAGTTGAGGAGGTGGAGGAGGGGCAAAAAGTGATTCATCTTCCTTCTTTGAATCAATCTCCTCTTCTTGTTAATGAACCCCATCTTCAATTTGTAATCGTCCCATGGAGAACTCCAAACCTACATCATCATCAACACTTTCTCTTCTTTGAAGATAATCGTTAGATTCATCAAAGACTAAATGGATGAAGTCCTCTACTACCATGGTCTTTTTGTTGAAAACTTTATAAGCTTTACTTGATGAAGAATAGCCAAAAAATATCACAACATTAGATTTTTCATCAAATTCCAAGGTTGTCCTTGGTGTTTAAAATAAAGCATTTACTTCCAAATACATTAAAATAACTAATGTTAGGTTTATTGTTCTTCCAAAGTTCATATGGGATTTTGTCTAAAAAGGGTCTTATCAAAACTCTATTCAATATATAACATGAAATATTGACCGCTTTGGCCCAAAAATAAGTTGACAAATTGTTTTCATAAAGCATGGTTCTTGCCATTTCTTGCAAAGTTCTATTTTTCCTTTTAACAACCCAATTTTGTTGGGGAGTTTTAGGAGCCGAAAAGTTATGTTCAATTTCATGCTCATCACAAAAGCTTTCAAAATCAACATTTTCAAATTCTCTTCCATGGTCAATTCTTATACAAGAGATGGTAAAACCTTTTTCATTTTGAATTTTTCTATAAAGCTTTGAAAACTCATAGAATGCATCATTTTTGCGAACTAAGAACAAGACCCATGTTTATCTAGAGAAGTCATCCATAATGACAAATGCATATGATTTACCTCCAAGACTAGTAGTCCTTGAGAATCCAAACAAATCCATGTGGATAAGCTCAAGAGATCTTGAGGTAGAAATGAAATTTTTGTTTTTAAAAGATGTTTTTATTTGTATTCCCATTTGGCATGCTTCATAAACTTTATCTTTTTCAAAAGAGATTTTGGGAAGGCCTCTAATAAGTTCGTTTTTGTTGAGCTGTGTAATGAGATCCATGTTCACATGTTCCAACCTCCTATGCCACAACCAACTCTCATCATGCAAGCTAGAAAAACATCTATCATGGCCTTCATACTTTGAATTATAAATTGTAGGAACATTTTCATTTCTATAGACCAAGAAAATGATTTTGTCATTTTGAATATCCTTGATGATGCAATGAGAAGACTCAAAAATTAATTTAAAACCTTTGTCACAAAGTTGACTAATGCACAAAAGATTATGTTTCAAAACATCAACAAGCAAAACATTTTCAATGAGATATGAAGAATTGTTACCTATAGAACCATGTCCAATGATTTTACTTTTCTTGTTATTTCTGAAGGTTATGTACCCTCATTTTCTCCTTGTGAGGAAGGCAAATTTTGACTCATCTCCAGTCATGTGCCTTAAGCAATCACTATCCTATAACCATTTCTCCTTCTTTGATCCCTACAAAAGAAAATCAAGAAGCTTTAGGTACCCAAATCTTTTTAGGTCCTTGGTGGTTAGTGACCTTTGACTTTTCAACCTAAGCCTTCTTTGACTTAATTAGAGGTTGGGGCCTTTTAGAATCCATTCCTAAGAGGACAAGTACTGCTAATATAGGTCATTCCACTAAATTTATCCTTCATCATTAGCTTTTGTACTCTCTTTGTGATGAGGACGATATCATCTTCCATGTCATTGATCTTTGTTTCCTCAACGACTTTCTCTTCTTGAGCTTTGAGTGCAATACTCTTCTTTTTCCCTTCTTCCTCTTGCATTTATTTTTCTTGTCTTGAAATCTTCATTTCATAGGTCATTAAGGAATCGATAAGTTCCTCAAGAGGCAGCTCTTTCAAATTCTTTACTTCCTCAATAGCCTCCATTTCAGACTTCCATTTGGGAGGTAGCATCTTAGAATTTTAGATACCTTGTCTTCTTTACTTACCTTATTTCTAAAGCCCACCAGTCTGTTAATGACGTAGTGAACCTAGTAAACATCTCTGACAATAGATTCATTAGGTTTCATTTTGAACATTTCATAATCGTGCGAATTCTAACTTTAGAATCTTTGGCTGGTTAGTTCCTTCATGGGTAATTTCGAGTATCCTCCAAACATCCTTAGCCATTTTGCATTGACAATTTCTATTATACTCAGTTCTATCCATAGCACATACAATAAATAAATAGCTCGAGTTTAATTGAGATTCTTTATTTTCTTCATCATTATATTCTTCAAGAAGTTTTCGGATTTTATTTCCATCAACATTTTTTTCAGGGAATGTGTAACCAAATAGGATTGTTTTCCAAACTTCCAAATCAAGAGATTGCAAATATTAAGTAATTTTATCTTTCCAAAATTGATTATTAGACCCAGTAGGGTGTAATAGGCGAGTCGAGCCCGAGTATTAGGCGGGGCTCGGCTGAAACCATTTAAAGGAGTAGGCTCGAGCTTGTTTGAGCTGTTCTGGTGACGGCGAGTTTGAGGTGCTCGAGGCTCGGCTCGTTTAACTTCTGAGCTTTGTTCACGAGCTTGGTTCAGGCACAGTTAGCGAGCTTATTTACGAGGCACAGTTGCGAGGCTTGCTCATGAGCATATTCACGAGCTGTTCACGGTGTGGCGAGTTTGAGGGTGCTCGGGCTCGGCTCGTTTAACTACGAACTAAATGATGTTCGAGAGTCAAAGAAAATGTTCATCTAAAATAGCGACATACGACTAAATTAAAAAGATAAGACAATAAAGTTCAATTAACTTGATTGAAGTTCAAGAGTTAAAATATTCATCATGTTCATTTGTAGGAAAAATTTATTTAAGCATCAAGCATTCCGCGAGCTTGTTCCGCGGCTTTAGTTCCTGAGCCTAGTTGCGAGCTTGCTCACGGGCACATTCGAGCTGTTTCGAGATGACGAGGCGAGTTTGAGGTGCTCGGGCGCTCGGCTCATTTAACTCTGAGCTTCAAAATGATGTTCGGGCTCGGCTCGTTCTTAATAAACGAGTTGACGAGGCTTCCTAATAGCGGCCGGGCATGAGGCAGCTCAAGAGTGGCTCGAGCTCGGTTCTGACCACTAGACCCAACAAAGAAAGGGGGTTTGTTGATGGGAAAACTTTCATCTTGAAAAAGGCTTGAGCTAGTTTTAGTGTTAGTACTAGTAATTTTCCTCTGAAATGATTAAGTCTTGAATACAAGAATCCAAGCTCTAATACCAATTGAAAGTTGATTATGACTTAGCAAATTAACTAAGAGATTAGTGAATTGGTTTTCTCAAAAAAAAATTTGCAAATCAATAAGAAATCTACAAATTTAATTACAAAAACATTAAATAAAGAGATATAGAGTAGAGAAATCAAACTCTGAATTTATAGTGGTTCGGCAAGGGCCTATGTCCACTTCTCCTCAACTGTCAACCAGTGAGGGTTCCACTAGTTTCACGCTCCAACTCGAGCTCCTTCCTTTTACACTTGGATTTTGGCTCAAATTGGCACTTCACAAATCCTTCAAGCTATGCACATTTGAAGCTTTCGCTCTTAAGCACAATGAGACATTCTATCTAGCTTACAAGATTGAACAAATATAACTCAAGCTAGTATGAAATCAAAGGTGTACTCTAGGATATGCAAATGAGAATTGAATGCACCAAGAAATGAAATTGAGAATTAAGTAGTAAGAGAGGTGGTTGAGATAATAAATGTGATAGGTGGGAATGAGTGTATGTAAAATAATACGCCTCTGTGCTCAAAAGCACGCTTCACCTCAAGTAGTAAAGTGTGAAAAGTAAGAGTATCATCCCATGAGAATTGGCTATTAATTACCGACTCTAATTTAGCTTAGGCTCTATTTGGATGATGGAAAAGCTATAAAAGATACATATTTAACTAAACTAACATGTAAGAATCCTAGTTTAACAAAGACTCACAACTAATAACCCTAGGGCATAACTTTCACCAATTCAAGCCTATGTGAACCTCCTAATCCAATCAATTAATGTCCATTTCATTATGTTGATGGTGATTTCACTAATGCATATGCGAATCTTTCTCGATAACTCACAATCTACCATTAGGATCATGTATTTTGCATTTATGCTCAACCCCAGATTTCCAAAGGTGCATTAAACCCAAGAAATTCTTATACCACACCTAATCTCACTTATATCTCTATCTCATGACAATTAAATGGTAATTCATCCATGGTCTAATCAAATTCTCACTTCTCATATCTTGAATCAAACCACAAATCATGAAAGTATTGGCCAATTACTCACAAGTATTAAGAACAAAATGAACTACTCAACACATATATGAAAATAAAATATAAATCAACTTAAATTAAGAAATAATCATATAAACAAGTCTTGATTACATCTAAGCCCTAAGAAAATTAACTAAAACATAGCCCAGGAAAGGAATTACAACCATGAAAGAAAGAAAGTAAAGGGAAGAAATTAAAAGCGATTTGGAAACAGAAAGCCTCATTATCTTACGCTCCAAATATCTTCTTCTTCTTGAGTTCTCCTCCTTTTCGAAAGTAAAAAGAAAAAGAATTAGAGCCACTAAGTGATTTAAGAAGCAGGATGGGAGAAACCTAAGAGTAAGATTGTTCTCCCCCCAAGTCGAACCCTAAAAAAGTCGGAAAAAAAACAAGTATTTATAGTGTCTTAGGAAATGGGCCCTAAAAATGGGCTGAAAACAAAAAAAAATGTCAAATCTGTGCCACAATGTCATGGCCTACCAGTGTTGGATGTAGTCTCTTCTTTACTTCAATGCCGCAGTATGTGAACAGTGATACCGCAACATGCATTGTTCATTTACACTTTGCTGTGAACTTCTCGAGGCCATAACTTTCTCGTCAAAACTCCAAATTTGGTGTTCTAGGACTCGTTGGAAAGCTCTTGAACTTTAGAACACATTTCTGGGCAAAGCAGAGCCATTTGATGCTGCTATTAATATATAAAAATCAAAATATCATATACTTGCTTTGTGTGGTGGCTTCTTGGTTTTCTTTGGTTCCATTTAAGCTCCTTTTTGTTCATTTTTCTCCAAAGTTGACCTAATCACAAAATGAGGCATTATAACACTTATTTATACCATAAAACTACTAAAACTAAGCAAAACATGGAGATAAAATGAGTATATATAATACTCATCAATATGCCATAAGTCCCATGATCATAAATGATCCCCAACTAAGAATTTATAAGGGTGAAATCTCGAGTAGTATTCTGTACCCAATCGATCGATTGGTTCCATTCATAAATTAACAGTTATGCATTTAATGCATTGAAGGTAACCATTGAGATGACCGTTTACTTGATCGATTGACCAACCGATCCATCGTTTGCTCTATCGGTTCATAAAAATGAAAAATAGACCTTTTTGGACCCAAACAATCGACATTACACTCTTGATCAATTGCAACCAGTTGACCCATGGACCAATCAGTCAACTGGTTAACCAACCAGATGACCTAGACAGCTCAACTAGTTGCTTGTCAGAAAAAGTTGTTTTAGGTTCGTTTCAACTCCTTTTCGCTCCAAATCAGTTTCTAACTTTAAATAACTTTTTTAAGCACATTTTAAATTTCAAATAACTAATTTTTGATGAGTAAACATGAGTTTTAAAATATTAATCAATTTAAAGTCAAACTGAGTAAAAATTACAAAGTATGCAAAGAATGTCAAAAAGGCCCCGAAAATGGTCACTTTAGGTCTTTTCATTCGAAATAAATTCCAAACCTTAGACAACACTTTTGAATACATTTTAAACTTTAAATGCCTAAGGTTTGATGCTCATACTTGAGTTTTCAAAAAGATATTTAGTTTAGACACAAAAATCGAGTTATGAATAATATGCATGTAAAAGATGATATACCCTAAAATGCACCAATGCATTCATTTTACATAGATTCCTAAGCTTATAAAATCTTCACTTGATGCTTGAGCTTTGAGTCATAGTTACTTGTCATTTTAGATTTGAAATTTTGGTTCTTTGATTTGAGTGAACGTGACTTCCAAGAGCTTGATCAAATACATTATTGTCATCTTAAGCTTGAAATATCTTCATTTGATGCTTGAGCAATTTCAACCTATCACTCAACTCAGTGTTATCCATTAGTAACCAATAACTTTGGTTTGTTATCATCAAAATCTCAATTAGAGGTATCCTTAGGTTAACAGTAACTAAGCATGTATATATGCAAGAAATTTTTTTTTAACTCATAAAATTGTTATGGAATGCTAAGAAATAACATTGAAGTGGTTTTAATGACTAATATAGGATGTTGTATTTCTTTGAAGATAAATTAGGTTGGTGCGTACACTTGCATTTTGGTTTGTCCAATCGAAATGTGAAAAAACAAAAATAGAAAGTTAGGAACTAGGAAAAAGGTCAAGTCATTAAAGAACTATTATACTAAGTTTAATAAGACGCATGACTGATGAGGTACTAGGATAAAATGTTATGAGTACTACTTGAATATAATGTATGTACTACAATAACAAACATAGGTACTACCTTAATGGACACTCCAATAATTATTTGCTCTCATACATTCATGACCATTATGTAGTTCCTATTTGATTCCAACAAACCTATTGTCACACCCCAACCCCCGCCTAGGCGGATGAAGGGGGCGCGAAACTATATTGGGACTCTTACCTGCTTTTCCAGACGTTGGTGGGCCCAAGTCTTATAACTGAATCAAAATATCATATACAAAATAAAACTACCACCGTAGTTGTGTTTACAGTGTCAATACATACAGTCATGAGTCTCATTTATATATACATATACAAAAACTGTACATTTGCATTTACATAATTAGAGCACAAAACCTACTGTGATGAACTCCTACTAGTTTGTCGCCCAAAGAAGATGCGGAAGATCATGACACCCTCCTTTGTAGCTAAACGATTAAAACCGTGCTAAGCTTTACACTTAAGTGGGAAACATATAACTTATACGTGATATTACGCATCTAATACTCATTTAGCGTGAAGCATGTGAATAAAGAATGTATATACAAGAGTAGATATCGTAATTTTTTTTCATGAATTCATATAACAAACTTATACACATACTAAATTATAAAGGTGACTTATACTTGTTTAGATCTCCGTAGATGGCAGAGCTTATATTTTTAGGTACCCGTAGGTACTATAGAGCTTATCCTTGTACAGAGGTACCCGTAGGTACTACAGAGCTTATACAGAGGTACCCATAGGTACATTCAGAGCAGAACGATGTACATTACTTTACTCTTATTTGTTATTCAGACTCTTATCATATAACTGTTTGACTACCTAGACCAATAATAAGGAATGAGTAGGACACAGCACAATAAGTACCCAAAGGTACAGTACAGTACTGAGATGCCGTAGCACAAAGTAGGAGTGTCGAAGCACTGATAAAGAGTGTTGTCGCACTAATCAGAGAGTACCAAAATACTAATCAAAGAGTGCCGAAGTACTAAATGTGCCGAAGCACGGTTAGAGAGTGTCGTCGCACTAATCAGAAAGTACAGAAGTACTATACGTGCTTGCCCACGTAATAGAGGTGTCGTGTCATTCAATATCCGGTCTTAGGCAGTTCTACAATTATATGCATTCAAGAACTTATTAATTTATCATAGTAAGCATTGCTTCTACAAAAGCTTCTCCGCGAGGTACTCTGCCTAATTTTCTATTTCCTTTACTCCATAAACATGTACGGACCCTCATACACTTTGGTGGATTCTCATTAGTCCAATAGACAAGTCCTCATAAATAACAGAAGAACAAAACAAAACACAATAATTTCCATGTTGTGAACAGTAGCTACGTCGCGGCGTAGCTTTGCTATGCTTCAACGTACCCGAGGCTATCCAAACCTCCCTCTCAGCCACGCCACAGCGTGGACATGCCACGCCTTGGCATGAACCTACACTGCTGCGTGGGATCCCTACGCCGTGGCGTAGGACCCCGAAAATTTCCCATATTTTCTATTTTCGTCCCTATTTACAATAAATCCAACCAAAAACCCCAAAATAATCCAAAAGCATCAGCGAAAACAACTCCAAAATGTGTTCTAACCTAACCAAGACCAAACATAAAGATTAATTAGGGTTTTTTCCAAACCCAAACTCAAATATTTGTAAGTTAGGTTAACTTCCTAACACCCAAATAGGTTTCCATACCTCATAAACCAAGAATCCATACTAAAAGAGAGGATTCCATACTCATCTTATACAAACTAGGGTTTTACCAACCCAACTTTCAACAAATATAGGGTTATGATGAACTACTAACTAAACCCCATAAATTAGAACAACTAATATCCATACATCCATACCAAACCATAGTAATCCATACGAAAATAGTTTCCATACAAAATCATAGCCATCCATACATAGTTTCCATACCTTCCTCTTCTTCTTCTTCTTCTTCCTCTACTTCTTCTCTTCTCCTCTCTTCTTCTGCACGTTCAAGCCCTCTCCAAAATGAGAGACCAACTTGGTCTTATCCCCTTTTGATTAAATTTTCCTTTTATTACACTTTAGTCCTCCATCTCTCCTCTATTTGCAAATCAAGTTATTCCTATTTCCACTGTAGCCTATAATCTTCTTATCATATGACTTTTATATCCTGTTTTGACAAATTCTACTTTCGCTCTGTATCTTCGCATTACCGTTTCGCTTTTACGTTTGCATTTAAAATTACGTAATTTCAATATACTCTACAAAATACCCTAAACATGCTGAAAACGACTAGGGTATATTTCGAGGTGTTACACCTAGTTTGTAGGTGACTCTTTTATTGTAATATCAAATATGTCATATAGACATGTTGATTATAGTAATTAAAGAATATGGTCTAATAGTAACAATATCTAGCATGAATGACTACTATGTTCCCATATGTTTGATTGTGTCGCTAATGAAAATTTAATTTGTAAATGTGTCAAACGAAATGTATAACTTTGAAGAAGATGGAGAACAAAATGTTTTGTTATGTCTGTGAATGTGGGATAATTGTGAATGATGCAAATGTGTTTGTTGAATATAAGGGTGGGCAAGTGATTACATTATATGTGAATGTACATATTTTATTTAAGGAATTTGTTTCACTAGTTTATGGTAACTTAAGCGTTGATCCAAATTCGATGAAATTGCACTACACATGTAAATTTGATCCATCAATGTTGGTATTGTTCCGTGATGGGGAAAAATTGTTGAAGATGTTCAGATTCAATGACTTGTATTTTTGTTCGTACATGTCTCCAAAAACCGATGTTATGGTTGGTGTAATTGCACATTTGAGGTATATTACTTTACATCCACTATAGTTACAAATATTGTCATACCATTTTGTAAAACACATGTTTAACAATGACTAAAGTTTGCTCATGTCTTGTTAACAGAGTCTCGACACCTGTTCGGTTCACTTCTAATTATGTACCCATTCCTATCAATGAAAATATAAATGTGAATAGTTAATAGAGTCTCGAAACCTATTATTGCTTCTAATTTTGAAAACGTTACTATCAATGAAAATCTGAATGTGAATTTGTTTATGGATATATTAGAAAATGCCCCAACATTAGATAATGGGGCATTTCAAAATGCAACTCAAGACGTTCTTCATTGCAACTCAAGGCGATTTCAAAATGCAATCATGGGAAGTGCACAAATGTTTCCAAATGCTTTCGCATTTCAGAATGTTGTGTACGTTATATTCTTATCTGGCAGGTTTCAATACTACTACAAAAGAAACAGCTATAAGCACATAACTGTTACTTGCACGGTTAGTGGCTGCCCTTGGAAAATAACTTTCCGCGCAGTGGGTGCATTGAATGTTGTCAAAGTGCACATATTTATAAATTATCACAATCATATTGTAGATGATGTAGTTGCATCTCAACCATTTGTAAGATCTAACCATGCCTCCATGGTCATTGATGAGGTCATTCGATCTACTCTTAAGTATCAACCAAGAAAGATTTGTAAAGACTTCATTAGAGAACATGGCATGAGATTGACTTACTGTCAAGCATGGCAAATGAAGGAGAAAGCTAAGGAGAGAATATGTGATCAGCCCAAGAATTATTATAAGTTGTTGCCTTGATTGTGTGAGTGAATTGTTCGAAGTAATTCGGGCTCAATTGTGGAGTTGACATGCTCAAATGATGGCCATTTTAAACAACTTTTTATTGCACATGTCTTGAATATCCAAGGGTTTATAATGGGTTGTTGGTCAATCATTGTCATTGACTCATCTCACATGAGTGGGTCATATGGTGGTGCTTTTTTCTTCGCTACAACGTATGATGCCAATGATATCATGCTCCCATTAACATTTAGAGTTATGAGATCAGAGAATTATGAAGATTGGTTGTGGTTCTTACAGAATGTAAAGAAAGTTGTTGGTGAGAAGAAGGTTTTCATTATATAGGATAGGCATTCGGGTTTTCTTCGTAGTGTGCCGGAGATATTTGGATTAGAGAACCATGCTTATTGTTATCGTCACTTAAAGGAGAATTTTAATAGACTTTTATATAAGCAAAACACAAAGGGAAGCAAGGGGAAAGAAAATGCACTTGAATGACTAAATAAAATTGCTTATGCAAGATTGGATACTGATTATAATGCTCACATGTTTGAATTGCGAAAGTATAACGAGTCATTGAGCAAAAGGAACCTGAGCACTAGGCCATGTCAAAATTTTCAACTCGTAGATGGGACAAAATGACAACTAACCTTATCAAGTCTTTTAATGCTTAGTTAAGAAATGAGCATCATCATTCCATTTGCAACTTCAGAATTTAGCATATCACTAAGTTATGGGCAATGATGGTTAAGCATAAACAAGAATCTAACAATTGGAAATGCACAATCGAGTTGAAAATAGATGAGAAAGTAAATAATAACATTGCAAAAGGTGAGGTTTACTCGGTCAGCCCATTCATGGATACCTTCTTTGTTGTAGTTGTGGATAATTCAATTTTGAATGTTGATATAGTGGAAAGAACATGCACGTGTAGTCGTTGGCAAATGTCTAGCATACCCTACGAGCATGAATACGTAGTTATACTCTTCATAGGCCAAAATGTTACAGACTTTGTTGATGATATGTTCAAATTGCTTGCATAACAACTGTTATACTCAAGAAATTTCCATGGTATGGAGACACGTGACATGCCGAAGGTCGATGACAATGGGGTTGTTCGAGATGTCATAGAGAATGTTTTCTCTATGCCATATGTTTGCAAATATCATGTCTTACTATAGTTTGTGTTATATTGTATTTGTAGTTATTTTTTCCAACATGCTTGCGAAATCATTGACATTTACATTTCATAAACCTACAAGCCGCTCATGTTGAGATAATGTCTTCATTACCATTGTCCATGGCAACAACATACTCGTATTTTCCAAAAGATTGTCATATGCCCTGAGCTAGTTCTTGAAGACCCATCGTATGCAACTTGACATTGCAAAATATGAGCATGTCTACCCCAATGTGGTGCAACAACAAAATTAGTAAATTATTTCTCCATTCAATGCACATTTACTAGTTATTAAAGATTAATCATCACGTAAGGAAATAATTATTTCATGTGTATATGTATGATTGTGGAGTGTATGTGCTCAATTATATGGAATTATGGAATGGGATCACTTTATTAAGATCTGATGTTACGGTTTGTGTCTTATGCTCATGTGCTTTTATAAATTCATTAAGACATTTATTTACTGATATACATGTGTTATTGTCTTCTATTGTATGACAAAATGGATTTTTACAGGATAAAGCTTTTATATGGTTTGGTAATGCATCCTAGTAATATTGAATGGGACTGAATTCGCATTACCTGCAACATAGAGTCATAATGGGTGTTGTTTCATGCTCGAGCGATCTCATTAGATATGGCTTCTTGGTTTATTATGACCAATTATCAACTTTGACTTTAAACATTTTTTGATCAACTTATAAATATCGAGATATATTTAGACAAGCAGTGACTAAGACACTTGTTAGACATTTTTTTAATATTACATTTAACTAAAACACTTGTTATACTATGTACAAGCATTGACACCAATGTCTTTAGCCTAACACATATTAGTAATATATTTACACCTTCTTCTTTTTTTGCCATCATAGTGTTTCTTGTAATATGATGTAAACTATTATTTAGGATGGTGATCTTTAATCTAGGAATATAATTGGATCATTGAGGTCATTTGATTTTATTAATAGGGGAGAAGCATCCATGAGCCAGATTAATCTGAAATTAACACAGGTTATTTACAATAGTATGTACTCTAACATATGGTGGGTATTATCTTAATATATTGTAGGTACGACATTTTCGTCACAAGTACTACCTTTGTAATAGTCTGTAATCCCCTTGTTACACCACTGTTCCATGATCAGTACATAATTCTTATAAGCTTTGTGTTTAACCATAACATAATAACCATAATACTGCTAATCCATGATCAGTAAACATAATTCTTCAAAGTACAAAAATCAGCATTGAACTAAAGTTTACATCTCAGAACAAATTCTATGTATTTCAATGCTCACTTCGTACTATCATATTTTCACCAAGCTTACATATGTTTAAGTGCAACAAACAAGCAAATGGTTACAAAAAACACAATACACTTGATTTTGAACATCTTGTTTTCCCCCTTCAATACACTTTATTTTGATCATCTTGTTTTTAACGAACAAATCGCTTTTGCCCTAGCACACATCTCAAGATCATACCACAAAAAGTAATTAAAACTCCTCGCCTACAACCAAACAAAACCAACGAAGATCAAAATAATTAATCTTTCGTTCAATTCACATCTCACAAAGGATTTATGCTTCCTCACTTACTCGAAAATTTTGACAAGAGTAAAATCGTCTCCCAGGATTCTTTGTTGTCCATGTAGTCCACATGGATGCTCTCAACCCGTAATCACGCATTAGGTCTTTTGCTGCCATCATCATCAAAGTAAAGCGCTCCATGAAGAATAATATTTGAAGAACCCCACCAGAGATAGTATTAAAACAGGTGTCGATAATGTGATGGCTGGCAAGATGGTAAAAGGTTTTGCGGAGCTCTCTTGGACATTAATGGTACCCGATAATGTTAAGGTAGTGTCACACCTCGATTCTCGTCCCATCTGGACATGACCCAAAGTCCAGTTCTGGAAAGAATATATATCGGGACTTCATCTGCATAATTAGATATTGGTATATCCAAGTCTTATAATATATCATCATATCATACAAAGTCCAAATGAAACTAACATCGTAGGGGTGGTGTTGCATGCGATTTAAACATGATCGAATCCGCCATATATCTGCAAATTATACATTTACATTTAACATCGTAGTATTTGAACCTACACGCATAGAACCCCCACTGGCCAGTCCAGAATGAATATCATCGCTCTTTCTTCGCATCACACGGATTAAACTCCGTAAGGCTTTACGCTTAGTGGGAACATAGGTAATATGCATATGCACAGTTATAATAAGCATATAACAATAACAGATATCAGAAATTTCATGCATTCAAATCATGGACTTATACAAGTAATTATGCTTATAACGGACTTATGCTTATTCGAAACTCCCGTAAGAGTTATAGAGCTTATTCGTTTTCAGAAATACCCATAGGTATTACATAGATCATAAACACACACCTCGCTTCTCTTATTCATTATTCAAATATTATCATATAATTATGGGAATACCTAGACCAAGCATAATAAAAGTGTAAGACACAACACACAGTATCCGAAGATACCAGATAGGCTGATGTTCAGCAACAAAGCAGATTGCCGAGTACGAACAGGAGTGCCACAAAGACTAATCGTGACAGAGGTCGAAAGGTAACTGAACGCATGATGTCATAGTTCAACAGAGTACTCAAAGTACTAACTGGGGAGTGCCGAGCACTAACCAGAGCACTGGCACAATCAGGAGGCCTGAGTGATCAACGAGTACCAGTACAATCATGATGCTTGAGCACTAATCAGAGGATCGAAGGTTCAATCGGGAGGCCGAGCACTAACTGCACAGAGGCTGTGGTCATTTACTTTAGTTCAGCACCTCACACTGGGATGTGTTCGTAAACTTCGCATCTTATTACTGGGGCAATGAACTTGCTCCCATCGATCCTCGGCGCCGAGTACAAGCAGGTACGGTACATTTTTCACTTAATTTCATCCTTTTCTACACTTCCGGAATGCGTATTTAGCTTAAATACACAAAAATAACAAAAACAGGATCAGATAATACCTGTATCAGATGTTACTGTACAGTCTTAACTCCAGACTCAAGTATGTGCCTGAGCCCCTCGGAAGGCTGTACCAATACAAGTTTAGCCGTATCGGTGGCCAGCTGACAGTCGCACCGTATCAGTTCATGCACTCAGTAGCCTGAATTCTGCCCGTAAATGGTGATTTCACCATTTTCATGCACTTTTCTTCCACAAATTCACTTATTTCATTCCTCATCAAAAATCCACATGAAATCCTTCCAACAACTTCACTACTTTAAATTAGTCAAAGAATCCAAGTATTCATACCCAAGTTCAACAAACTCTTGGAATTCATAAAGGACTACATAATATGACCAAACTAGGATTTCCAACCAAACCCCCTAATTCTAGAGTTAGATGTTTTCCTAACAAACCCTGCAGCAGGCAAACAATTGTTTTAATCTTTCAAGGAAAACCCTAGCACTCATACCCATGTAATTCATCATGACAGCCCCAACTTCAAGACAGATGTCAAGTGAGGGTCACTTTTTTTTCTTTTTTCTTTTTTTTTTGTCTATAACCTTTACACTTACATATTCATATAATGTTAAACAATAATCTGTGGTCACATTCTCAGAGCTGGGATTACAAAATATAAATGATGTTCCAAATATGTTGTTCATCACACATTTACATTGGTTACAAAATTTATATACAAAAATAGACTCAAAGGTCTTCAAGGCACCTATTACGTATTTGACCTGCCTATGGATTGCCCCGTCGATTTCCTCTTTTCTGCACTCACACTGATTGAACACCGTACAAGCTTTACGCTTAGCGGGAATATGACTTCTATTAAGAGTCACCACACTTATACAAATGCATATAACACATATAATGCCATGATTCTTATCATTTCTCATATATATACTTATCATAACCAGCCCATTTCATCATCATCCATATATTTTTCATGTCATCTTGTACTTTTACTTTGTTCTTGTAATCAGATATCATCATCGCATAGCAAGCATATGTTCTTCTGCATGATCTGCCATGCATTTCACACTCTTGCATATACCGTCATTTTCTTTATGTTTCATGTCTCGCATAAACTTTGGCGGATGAAACCATGAGGGCCCTGAGGCGCTATATTCATCGTATGAAACAAGGTCCATGAGGGCCCTGAGGCGCCAAATATAATATAATTGAAGGGTATCAACACAGATAAAGATCATCCATGAGTGTCTGAGGCGCCGTGGTGACCCTTTCTCGTACAATTGATTCAAACTGATTTAACACGACCCAAATGTAAATGGAATATCAGAACTCAGATGTCATAATTTATTTTTCCTAATAGGCATGCCCATTCATCCTCTACCAAATTCTAAGCGCACAATCAATGTGTATTTTTATGCTCAAAAGATATATCTCTATTCCTCGAATAATTATCACATTCGTAATCATATGTGATATATATATATACAATCATTTATTCATGTTCTGCATTTTTCATGTCTCGTCATAATAATAATCGTGCTTACTCCTATGCTTATGAGTAATTTATAAATTCATAATATAAATGAACTATAGTTACCTACGAGCTTACTGTTTTTGAAAGGTTTTCTGGGACTAATATGAGTTCAATCATCATGTTATCGATGATGAATTCCTCGACCAATTCGCTTCGATATGTCCACAACTGAACGGAAAGTTCAGACGGAGGAAGTTATGACCTTCCGGCCGCGTCAGCGCAGTCAGCCTTTGTGGATATTTGAATTTAACCGACGAGCTGCACTGAAGTGATGAGCCTGATCTCGACTCCTGGTCTGACACCTAATATCTTCCTCAGGCATATGATGGGATTCTCGACTCAACGGGCTTTCCATGCAGTCCAAGAACACCAAATCGAGTTCAAACGAAGGAGATATAACCTTCCGGGGTTGGAGGTCGCGCGTAGTCGGCCGACGAGCTGACCTAGCCGGATTGAGCTCAATCCACACCTGTCTGACGCCTGGGCCATCTTCCTCAGAGCATGAATTGACTTTCGAATTAACGCTTCCATAGAGTCCAAGAACATCAAATCTGAGTTCAAACGCGAGATATGACTTCCGGTTGGAGGTCATGCAATGCCGGATCGATTATCGCACTGGCGACGAAACACCGCCACGATTTAAAATCGCTTGATCACCATCGCTACTAACACCGACACTCCAATCGCTGGATCACCACCGGCCGCACACCGTCGACGCAATTCATCGCTTGACGATCAATCGTTGATCGATCATCGCTGACGCATCAACGCTGGACGACCACCGCTGACAACTACGCTAATACCGTCACGGACAACACCGCCGATTATCATCGCTGATTGTTAATCGTTGATCTAACACCGCGGATCACCACTGGCCGGAACAACGCACGACGCACCAACGCCGACGCATCAACGCTTGACGAAGCACCGCGATTCCACCACCGCGACGACCACCGTTGGACGACCAACGCTGGAGGACCACCGCGATCGGTCGCAACGCGACGTAATTCTCACCGCTTGGACGCAATTTCACGTTGACAACGTTCGCGACGACCACCGCTTGACCACCCTCACCCATTTGATCTTAGAGTAAAAGACCATAATCTCAATTCATAGGAGTCCAAATTGAGAAATTCAAAGCCTAACATCAAGTTCATTGATGGGCTACACTTCACAGAGAAGGACTTACTTCCAAATTCTCTTTATTTCTGACTCAAAACTACCAAGGGTACGGCTATTGACCAATTGGCAGAACTGACCACCAGATCTAAATGGATCACTCGGTAAAAGGACCCTAACTTGGTCTAAAGAGGTCCAATCGAGAAATTGAAAGCCTAACATCAAGTCTACTGATGTGGCTACAATTACTAGAAGACCACTTCAATTCCCTATTTCTGGACCCAAAACCATTTCTAAGATCCGGCTACCGCATATGATCGACCATAGGGAATTTTCTGGGTTCAACTTGCAACTAAACCCTTCTCAAACACATATTTAGGAGCCTTAAAGCTCTTCTCAACTCAACCCTACAAGAAATGAGTTTAGGAGTTCCTAAACCCAAACCGTACACAAGATAGAGGGCCCCAAACCATGTATCCATACCCTAAATCCTACCAATACTCAAATTTAGGAAATTCCATACAACCCAAGACATGTATCCATCCTTGACCTTCTTCTTTTCTTCTTTTTCTTCCTTTCTTCTCTCTTCTCTCTTGTCCGTATTTGCTCTCCCTTTCTCCAAGACCAAAATAAGATATTTCTTTTGGTCTTATCCTTATTTGATCTTATCCCCTTTTTATTTTACTTTGGTCCTCCAACTCTTATAATATTTGCAAATCAATTTATAATATTTTTACAATAGCCTCAAATCTTCTTTTATTATTTGTAATTTAACTTATGCATGGTCTTTACTTTTGTTTTTATCTTTATTTTATTCCGAATAAATATACTCTTTACGTTTATTATACCCAAACATACTATAAAAACTGTAGTGGTATAATTTAAAAGCAGATCATGTACAAAATCATGCCAAAGTCATGCATCCAAGAATCCAGCTGCAAGAATCCATACCTTGGCTTGATCTCCCTCCTTCTTCCTCTTCTTCTCCTTCCTCCTCCTCTTCTTCCCGTAAGCCTTGTTTGGAGACCAAAAATAATCCATTTTTGGTCTCCTCCTCTATTTATAGTGAAGGTTTTTGATTATTTAGCTTTTAGTCCTCCAACTTCCATTAATTACATTACAATTCTTATTATTTATACTTTGGCCTCTAATCCTATTAATCCATGTCTTTGATACCCCTTTTTGGACAATTTACGATTTTGTCTTAGTTGTATGTACTTTCGAGTTTCTAACTTTCCATATTTTCGAATTAAATTTACGAAAAATTCAATTATGCTTACAAAATACCCTAAACATGTTGAAAACAACTAAGGTATATTTCGAGGTGTTACAGGTAGTACATGCATTATATTAAGACGATACCTACATTATATTAAATTAGTACCTAAGCAAATGAGTATTGAAAAATGTGATTTCAATCTATTTTGAGCTACACACAATTTCCAATAACATGTAAACATGATTACGTATAATCAAATTTACCAACTTTCAATTACATGCTTAATTTGGTTCTACATTCATGGGTGCAACTATAGTTCATGCATTTTATGAAGTAAAAAATGGATAAGAACTAAGTGTTGGTCAAGAAGTATGGGGCAAAAAGGGTTTAGGGACATAACATTAAGGTATTACTTAAAACCATTAAGGTAGTACCTGGAGTATATTTTTATAGTACCTATAGTCTGTTAGATGGTACGTACGCATAAATGAGGCTATTCGAAGGGACAAACACTACATAGAAATGAAAGTCAGAGATCAAATTAATCTTCACAATATCATTTTTATTTTTGAAACACACACCATCCAAAGCAAAAAAACAAATTTTCTAGAAACTTAAACACAAATTACACACTTTTCCTCTTTCCTATGATACAGAGTAGCAAATGCAACGATGATTGTGACTATATGGAAGAAGGTGTCGACGAAAAAGGCAGGGCTTCAATAGATTAAGGGAAGACAACAATTTGAGAGAGAAAGATAAAGCTTTTAGAGCTTTTTTCCTTTCGTCTTTAGGATTGAGAAAGAAAGGGAGGGAGTTACGACACTACTAAAAATCACCAAATTACCAACCATTTTTTCGTCTGCAAACAAGATTCGTTGGTAAACCCATTAATGATCATTTATCACCAAATTATTTAGTCGCAATTTTCCCGGTCGGTAATTATTTCACAGACAAAAAATCAATTGGTCGGTAAATTACCGACCATTTACCGACAGTCACTGACTATTTCGACCACGACCAATCGAAAGAATTTGGTCGCAAATGGTCTCCAAATGGTTCAGACGAGCCACTGCTTATTTCAAATGAATAAAATTTTTACATCATTGGTCGGTAAATGGTCTCCAACATCGGTAATTACCGACTACTTTGAGACCATTTACCGACTCAATGATATTAAAAAAATTTCGTCGATTCGTCGCAATCGTCGTATAAATTAATTTTAAATTTTTTTTGCCATTTTGAGTTTGATATCTTGCTTTTGTATAGTATATATATATATATATATATATATATATATATATATATATATATATATATATATATATATATATATATATATATATATATATATATATATATATATATTAAGATTAATAAACAAAAGAAAAGTATACAAGGCATGCATATTATATAAAGAGAGTAAAAATATTAAAAACAAGCAAACTAATATATATACGCATATATAGTAAATAAGTCAAGAGAAAATAAAAACATGAATTCCCAATCCAAGTATAAGACACAGTGTGTAATACACTCAATCATCCAACCTAGTGTCATCATCGTGATACGAGATGTATCCGTCCGTACGGTGAGATGTCGTAGCAATTAAGGTAGAGCTGCTTGTCAGCCGCTAACTCGACGCGGTTGCTGCAGCCGCTGTGAGGTGCTGAGTAGATGTTGTGGCCAGAGCATTACGCCGAACAACTGAGAGATCACCGTGGCTCGAACCCGCAGCCACCTTCCCGACACTTCAGAAGCTACCAAAACGCAGACGCAAACTCATCCCTATCATCCTCTATAGCCGATCAAGCGCGCCGACGGACGCCAACTAATACCGATCGCATTTCTCGAGACGCGTCCCCGAAGTCCTCCATCGCAGAACACCAAAATGGTCCCGGCGACGGAGCTTCATAATCCGCGCCGCCTATGAAGTAATGATGATGTCGACGAACCGACGCCAGACGGCATCTTTCTCCTTTTGCCATCAACAGCCTCATACCAAATTCGATTCAGACAACCGTGGAGCTGAGAATGAGAACTACCGTTGCACCATCACATGAACCTGAAGTGTAGGATTACGCTGAGTCGCAGCAGCCTAACATTTCTCATATCTCGCCTAATAAACATGTAAAATAAGTATTTTAATTTATCTTCAAAAAAATATGAGAGAAGTATAAATCAAATTCTTTTGGATTATATTTTTTACATACCTCGGGTCCGCGTTGACAACCCGTCAACTCGAATATTCATGGATGTCGGTAACCCGACCTGGCTTCGTGAGTCCCTTTCTCGAGACTCGGGATTTAACGAATCGGGCGAGTCTCGCTGTACGAGGATTTCTGCCAAAATACAACAAGTCGATAACATGGCAACTGTCCCAACATTTCACCATCACCATAGGATCCCATACGGATAAAAATGAGTAAAAATGGCCACTTTATTATACATCACTACTCACAAAAAATATATCCAATCAATTATATATATTACATGGTTCAAGTGTTAATAAATACGGTAATAATTCAAACATATATTAAACTTTGTGATGCAACAAGTAGAATACGGCAGTCGCGTGGCTAACATTTCCTCATATCTTGTCTAATAAACATGTAAAATAAGTATTTTAATTGATCTTCTAAAAAAATAAGAAAGTATAAACCAAATCTTTGGATTATATTTTTTTACATGTCTGTTAGGATCTAAATAAGGTTTTCTTCTTGTAGATCTTTTTAAGAAATATCTTTTATTATATTTCTTATATGGTTTATATTTCTTTTTTTGTTTTCTTCAATTCATATGTTTGTGGTGTAAATATATTTTTACAAAATGCATTGACTCTTCTTAATGGGTTTTGTCTTGTATGATTCCTGTAATGCCCTTGTACTTTCTCTAAAAGGTTTCTAAATATTTATACATAGTTTCGAGTGCATTTCGTTGGGTATTTTTCCCGGGACGTATGCACTACGTGGATATTTCCTTGCATACATTACCTTTATTCCATAATTGTGGATGGATGAGATGTTATATTGATGTTATTTGGGCGACCTTGGAACTTATAGGGGTTTTTCTATTGGGTAGGGTCTTCCTTTAGGTTTTATGTCCCCATAGATTCGTCATATGATTAGTTTTGGCACGGTCTATTTTCATAATGTGCTTGTGGTGCAGGTAATTTTCCTCTCTATTGTGTCTTACTTCCGTAGGTTGGCTTCTAGCAAATGGTGTAGGAGGTGTTCTTGCATTGTACAGGTTTCCACGGGGTCGGTTATGACATTATTTCAGCGAGAATATTCATTGGATGTGGTGCTGAGCACCACACCACGACCAAATTCCCTTTCTCCAGGGCCAAGGTTTAACGAAAGTGGGCAGAGTCTCCTTTGTACGGGGCTCTACCAAAATACAATAACTTATGTCAATAACATGCTTTGTCCCAACATTTCACAAGCCACCACAAGGTCCTCCCGGATAAAATGTGAGTAAATAGAGTATTTTAATTTATCTTCAAAAAAAAAAAAAAAAAAAAATAAGTAATTTTATTTTAATGAAACTTACATTTGCTGCCTGAGATCCAGCAGTCGATCATCATGACCTTAGGTAATGCGTGTGGTCTGAATAAGCCGAGAGCATTGGGCTACTTACCCTCCTTGCGTGTCTTTAATTTAAACAATACATACGTTCTTAATTCAATTGAAAAAAAAAATCATGAAATGAAAAATAGGCGCAATTAGACACAATTCAAGTAATAAACACTAAGAAGTATAAATTAGAAATATGCAATGCTCGTTCATTGCTCCGCACCGGCGAGATCCTGAAGTGTGTGGGCCTTACTACCCTCACAGCCCGCTCTGGCTTGTGATTGCCTTTCTGTTTCTCACCTCTTCCTACTGTCACTTCCGTACTTCTCAGCCACTCTTTGGAAAACCTTGATCAAGGGACCTCAAATCTGCTCTTTCTTCTTCAACCATTTATCTTTGACCTCGGCACCACGTTGTCTTTATACGAAGTAGCGGCATGTTTGTAGAACACCCTTTTGGCGCCTCATGAATTTGTGTCCACCTAAACTTTACGCAATTTATAAATTTCAACATATTTCATCAGGTGAACAAAAGAATAAATAAAGATGTAAAATGTTGAAGTAGTAATATATACCTTAAATTCTCCAAATCATCTGCGAGTCTCTATCATCCAATGACTTTAATTATGTCCAGCGATTAAGGACTTCGAAAATTGTCCTCGAACCACAAGAAGTTGAACCGGAATGGCTCTAACTTAGATCACTGTGTAAGTTTTCACCAACAAACTAAAATAAATTAAGAAATGGATAAATCATTAGTTAAGTTTGATATCTTACGGATTATCAATTATCGAATCAAAGCGAATGATAGGGAGAGTCTATTTGTAGGGTGCTCGGAGAGACTCTCCAACATCTCATCCTCTCCACCATCTCCTCCCGTCTCTTGATCATTTCATCACAATCTCGGGACCATGATGTGGATAAATTCTGTGATGTTCTTCTTGCGGTGCATTCACAACCTCCTCACATGCATTTGTGGGGTCTCATCCATGACCCTCTACCAGGATCGGGCATACCTAAGGCCTTGCTGCCTCTACGGAAGCTAGTGCGACACAGCGACTTATCCTCTACGTCCACCAGCCATATACGGTGGTAAAAATAAGCGGCCTTACGTTCGGCCCAGTTAGTACATCAAATCCCATCCATGATAGAAAATAAACAAACACTGATTAGATTGAATATTAAAACTCACTTAACTTCTCATTCATGAATCATCTGATAAGTTGATCTTCTTCTTGAATGTAGTAACATCATTTTCAACTCTCTTCATCCTTTCCGTTTCTTACTTACCGAAATATACCCTAGGTTTTTCGGACATGTTGAGTATAATAAAAGTAAAGTATATTTATCAGGAATAAATAAGCAATAACTTGGAATTAATACAGAATTAAGGGTAAGTACTAAATTACCAATTCATATTAGGGTCATAATATAATAAGTTCTCATGTCAAGTAGGATTTTGATAAATTGAATAGAGAGAAAAAACTGGACCAAAAGTAATAAAGAAAGATATTATAAAATAAGGAAAGAGAAAATTGTGGAAGAGACAAGTGGCTTGAAGGAAGAGAGGAGGAAGTTTCCTCCTTGGAAAGTGAAATAAAAGGGATAAGATCAAATAAGGAAAGTAAAAAATCTCATTTTGAGGTCTTAGAGAGAAAGAAGGTAAACGGAAGAAAGAAGAAAGAGAAAAAAAGAAATAAGGAAAAGGAAAGAGAAGAATACAGTGCTGGAAATTTGTGAATATTTGTATGTCTACACATGTACTTGGGTGGTATGGGGAACTATGATTTAGTATAGAAAAATTATGGAAACTAGAATATTTACTTATGAAATTCACGGGTGTATAGGTGGGGTATGGATATGGTTTTGAACCTTCTATCTTGGCAATACGGTTTGGGTTTTGGGAACTCCTAAGCTCTCATTTCTTGTAGGGTTGAGTTGAGGAAAGAGCTTTAAGACTCCTAGATATATGTTTTTTGAGAAGTCTACAGTTTACAAGTTGAACCAGGAAAATTTCCTAACCAGATCATATAGACAATTCGGATCTTAGGATGGTTTTGGTTAATCTGAGGTATTGAGTGAGTCACAGCATGAAGTGCCACATCCGATGTAGCGATGGTAGGCTTTCAATTTCTAATTTGGACACAACTACAAGTTATGATCCTTTACCGAAATTCGATCCATTTAGATCGAATTCGATTTGTCGATTCGGGTCAATAGCCGTACCTTAGAGCAGGTTTGGGTCAGAAATAAAGATAATTTGGTAGTAAGTCCTTACAGGAAGAATGTAGCGCGTAGTGAACTTGATGTTAAGGCTTTTGAATTTTCAATTAGACCCTATAGGCCAAGTTATGGTCTTTTACTCTGAGCAGGTCAAATGGGTGAAGAATTACCGGCCCATAGAATTCGTCAAATAGAGGAATTCGTCATAAGTGCTTGAAGAAACCGACTCGTCATACAGGCTGGCTAAATCATGTGAGCTCAACTCGTGTACGAGATCAACTCGTCATGGAGCTTAGCTCTCGTCCTGGAAGAGCTCGACAAATAAGCATGAAGCGAGCTCGTGCCAGTCACGACTCGTCAATCAGTCGGGCTCGTGAGCTGACTGCGCGCATGGGCCTCCGGCCGGGGAAGGTCTGTCTTCGTTTGAGCTCGATTTGGGTGTTCTTGGACTTATGGAAGCCCATTGAGTCAAGGCCACATCCATATGCCTGAAGAGATATTGATGTCAGACCGAGGTGTTAGACTGAGCTCGTCACTTGATTGCAGCTCGTGGAGTCAGTCAGGCTCATCGAGGCCCGACTGCGCGTGACCTCCGACTTCGGAAGGTCATATCTCACTTCGTTGAACTCGAGTTTGGGTGTTCTTGGACTCTATGCGACCCATTGGTCAGAATCCATCCATATGTCAAGGAAGATATTAGATACTCAGGCCGAGGTGTGAGCTGATCGTCACTTCAGTCTGCTTGGGCGTCGGTCCGAATCAGCTCATCAGTAGCTGCGCATGACACCCGCAGAGAGGTCATGTCGCCGTTGAACTCCGGTTGAAGTGTTCTTGGACTCTATCGACCCATTGAGTCAAATACATTATTCCTAAGGAAGATATTATATTTCAGACCGGAAGGTGTTAGACTAGGATCGTCATGAGTGCAGCTCACTTCGAATTCAGGTCAGCTCGTCGAGGCCCGACTTCGTGACCTCCAACCCAGGGAAGGTCATATCTCCTTACGTTTGAACTCCTGATTTAGGTGTTCTTGGACTCTGGCCATTGAGTCAAGAATACGTGTGCAGGAGGATAGAAGATGTTTTGACCCGAGGTGATAGACCAAGTTTACCGAGGTCAGCTCAGCTCTTCGAGTTCGGGTCGGCTCATTTCGGTTGACTATGCATTGACCTCCAGCCCGGAAGTCCCTTATCTCCTTACGATAGAGACTCCGATTCGAATTACTTAGACTCCTATAGACCATTGAATATATACATACATAATATGATAAAGTGGAACTCATAACTAGATTAGAAATAAGGAAAACGATAAGCATATATGAGCAAAGGCACATCATAAGTAGATTTGATATGTAAGGAATATAGAAAGAAAAGAATAAAATGATAAGTTCGAAACGCATTATAATTGTCCTTAATTTGCCTAAGACCGGATATTGAATGACAAGACATATATGATCGATTGCTTACGCATCACTAAGTCTTCTGAAGCGCTTCTATCAAGTAGGCGGGCACGTTACATAGATTAACTGGCACGTATCGCAATCGGTGCTTACAGCATCTGCTAGATGTTTCTACACACTTCTATTACGTGGCGAGGCACGTCCTACGTAATAAATACATGCCCTCGGGTATATATTATGCAGACCTGGGTTCATTCATATCTGATTCAGGCAAGCGAAAATTTATATGTAATGTATCTAAATAAGAAAGGATAAAAGGTAATAGTTTGGACATGAAGAGGAATTTGGGTATTTGAAGAGAGTCTAGGTTCTTCTATGAGATAGAGGCAGTGACTCACACAAGTAAAAAACGTACAGAGAGTATAGAAATGTATAGGTATATGTCATAAGATAGGATAGTATAATAAAGTACATGAAGATATAAGTTAATAAGATATAAGATATTTAACGGGAATGAGTACCTTGCCGTTTTGAATGATAAGCATATATATGAATATAGAATGAGTAAATCATGCATGAAAAATAAAACTATAGGAATATATGTATTATAGAAATATAGTAGCCATAATATGAAACTCTGAATGTAAGAGCGAATATAGTTTTAAAAAAATGATGGTATAAATTGCACCAATGTGGTTTAAGCGAAACTAAGGAATGGGTTTGTTCTACTTACTCATATTCCTCGTTTCAAGTTTTCATGATTGTTCTAAAGCATATTGAATTGATTTAATTGATTTGAGAAAATTAGTTATTGAAATGTTTGCATATAAAATTGCATGATTATTAAAAATGACTATTTACTTGTCTGCATATTGTACTATATTTTATATACAAAGTTTGGAAACGCCCATAATAGAATGTTGCTTAGTTTATTTACCGCATTAAGGATGGAATTAATTTATGCAATAGATTGGGCATGATCTTTGCAGAACTATTCTTTGTTGATGTCCTCGGTCAATGACCCCGTGGGCAGTCATCGGTATTGTTCACCTATTGATTGTTCTTGAGTCGATGGCAAACCAAGACCGTGCGCGTGTTATAAAACCATTGCAATCTGGGCGCTGCGGCCAGTAGGCCGTCTTTAAGTGACTCGATATCTGAGCATATATCGAAGACATAAGTTAAATGATTGAGGCATAACTAAAATTATTTTAAGTGGGTGAATTGCGAAATGAGCGTTGTAGGCATATTCAGTTGATTTTGAGATCGCGAAATGTGAAAATGAAAGTGTATTTTTAGGATGATCAGCTGACATGATAATTAATATATAAAACAAATTATATATCAAATCTTTATATTGATCATCCATAATGATTTGAAGGTTTGAATTGTTAAAATTGCCATAATGTAGATAGATATGTGAAAACAGTCATGATCACAGTATATGATAAATTACTGCAACGATCGGCGAAGCAGGCATAACAAATGGTATATAGTATATAACCATGAAGTAATATATGTATAAGAATATGAGCCTTCTTGCACATAATAGGATGTAATATGAACCATTAGAAGATAATAGACCAGATAATGCAGTACTAGAATAAAAATATGATATGAATATATGATAGACATCACCAAATGAATAGAGGAACATGCTATGAACACATGATAGAAATACATATGTGCTAAGAAACGATAGAGATAAGTAAGATGTGTATTTAGAATGCGAGTAGAAAGTATAGATAGGGAGATATATAGACGAAGAACATATGAATGACATGTGATAGTAATATAAGATGACAGTAATATAAAGTTGTATGCCATATGTTTAAGCTTGTGGTATCCACCATAGTTGGTTGTCCATGTATCCCCTTTAGCGTGTTAAACATGCGGGTGTTCAATCAGGTGAATACCGCAGAAGTAGAAGACAAGAGGATAGGGGCGGGACTGTCCACGTAGCGAGGCTTGGGCGAGTTCAGAGATAGGTGCTCCGCATACTTGCTTATGATGTTTTGTAGAAAAAAAAATATACATGTATATAAATGCGCAGGAGGTGGGACTCGATTATATAATATAGATGTTGAGGGACACCTCAGTCTGTTAGTTCTTTATATATAGAAAATGATTTTGTTATTCTGAAATTGTTTGTATACAGTCTGAGTTCAGGCGCTCACGAGAAGAACGGGTCAATGGGTGCAATTATAGTCGCGCCGGACTCGGTTCGGGATCCATATTCGGGTGGGATCGGGGATGAGGCTGATGACATTTCTTCCCTCATGATCAATTAAATGTTCCTCATACGTGACCCACTTGTATCCATACCCGGAAGATCTGCCCAAGTATCTTGGTCCCCACCCACAACCGATTATAACATCATTCTCATCATTTGGAAATGCTGGTTCTATAGCCTTGATGCCCAGTGATGCGGGGATGTCAATTTAGGCCCTAGCTTTGATCTTGCTGACTTTCCAATCCTTTTCTAGGACCGATTGAAGCCCAGGATATTCACAATAATAGCACAGCGGTAGCATGCTTTACTAGACAAAAGGTTCATACTTGTTGAATCATTTTTATCGTGCATACGACACAAGTTTATATAGGATATGAACAACTATACAGACATGGTGGTGGATGTGAACCAATGCATTTGAATAAAACGGTTCTTTAACGGGAGGGCTTGAATTCTAAACTTCGATCACTTCGACGAGTCCAGCAATAGGCCAAAATTAGTTTCATATGGTCAGATCCCAAACTCAATGACTTTCATAGAGTTCAAGAACACTTACATAACGAGTCATATGAAGGAGTTATGCAGAATGCAATCCACACGAAAAATGAGCAACAGCAATATGGCAGCAGCCCTTGTTTTTCGTATTTCAAATCTAATATAGGTTCAACTCAGTGCAAACATATGGGTGATTCTAAACAAATGGCTTTCACCAGGTCAAGAACACCCAAATCCAAGTTCTAATGAAGGAGTTATGCATGTTTCAAATCATGGAAGAATCAGCACACTGCAAGTGTTTGCAGCAACAGGGACCACTGATTTTCTTCATTTTTGGATAGGATATGACCTCAATTTTTATCAAAGCTATATATGGGTGGATTCTAGACTCAAGGGCTCCATAGAGTCTAGAACACCCAAATCCAAGTTCTAATGAAGGGTGCCATGTTTCCGTCCTTGAAGAAAATCAGCACACTGCAGTAATTACGCAGCAGGGCCACTGATTTTCTTCATTTTCCAGATCAGAGATATGACCTCAATTTTATCAAGCTATATGTGGGTGGATTCTAGACTCAACGTTCTTTCCCATAGATTCTAGAACACCCAAATCCAAGTTCTAATGAAGGAGTTATGCATGTTTTCAATCCTTTGAAGAAAATCAGCCTTTGCAGTAATTGCATAGCAGGGCCACTGATTTTTCTTCATTTTCCTCAGATAAGTATGACCTCAATTTTTTGTCAAATCTATATGTAGATTTAGTTCTAGACTCAAAGGGCTTTCCATATAGTCTAAGAACACCCCAAGTCAAGTTCTAATGAAGGAGTTATGCATGTTTCAAATCATGAAAATCAGCACCTGCAGTAATTTGTAAGCAGGAACCACTGAATTTCTTCATTTCCAGACCTCAGATATCAAGCTATATATATAGGTGGATTCTACAGTCAAGGGCTTTCATAGGTCTAGAACACTAAATCTAATGAAGGATTTGTATGCATGTTTCAAATCATGTGAAGAGAAAATCGGCACACTCTGCAGTATTGCAGCAGCTGGAAAAATTGAGACCTTTTGTCTGAACACTTGCTGAGCAAGCGAAAAAATGCTAGATCTGGGTTTAAACTGAAGATGGAGCAAAATAGTTCTCGAACTTTGAAATAAATACGAAATTAGAATCAACATGGCAATTCATGACACCACCAAAAAATCAAACAAAACTTCTCTTTCAAATCCTAAAGACACAAAAATCGTTCTTTTTCAAGCTAGTTGTCAAGTGAATGGAATTAGGTTTTAATTGAAATCACCACAAAACAAGGAAGATTATTCTTTTTGTTGTACCTGATGCTGCGAGTGATTCTCAGCTGTTGATGACTAAAAGCGAAGTGCGTCAAAATCCCAAAGCCCAGATGGCAATTTGAACAAATCCACAAATAATAGGAGAATCAAGCAGACACCGCTATATCATATCAATAGCAGGAAAACTTTACAAAATATCCTTTTTGCACAAAAATCTGAGTTGATGAGGAATAAAGATGGATAAAATTAAAATCAAATTACTATGAATTTAATCCTCAAAAACAATATAGGTGAATTAAATGTGATGCCTTTTAAAATTTCCAGTAGATTGTTCTTTGGTATCTCGGATACTTTCCAGACTTTACAGCCATAAATAAATGCGATCTAGACCGATAAAGGCTAATTAGGTAATTACTGATTAAAAAAATTTTTGAATTATATTTATAGACCATTTTTCATAATTTATTTTAGTGTTAATTGGTCGATAATTTTTATGGCGCTAATTCCGCCTAATTCTGAACCAATTTCTGATAGGTATTTGGTTGGTAAATATAGTCTAGATCTTTGGTCGGAAATTTTCTTTGATCAAGCACTCACACTGGTCTCTAAATGGTCGTGATTTGGTCGTTATTCACAGACCAATTTTTAGGTCGATTAATTTGGTCGATATCTGGTTATTTACCAGTGGTGCGATAGAGAAGAATTCAGAATTAGCTTTTTAATTTTTTTTTTTTTTTTTTGTTTTAGAAGTCTTGTTGGAATATTAGTTGGAATGTGAAGAGATGCATTTTAGGAAGTGTTTTCCTAGTCATCATTTTTGTTCCTAATACAATTTTTTTTTTCACATATACTTCACAAAGCATTTCAGATTCTTTGTTCCTATTTTACATTTGTTTTCATTTTAATTGCTTGGTACATAATTGTCCTGAACTTAACCCTCTCTCCTCTCTCTCATCACCCTTCTCTCTCCTCCCATCCCTAACCACACCCCACCCAATCTCCCATTGGAGTTACAATACTAATGTAACGCCATTCGACCACTAATGCAACACCCTTAAATCTCTCATCTTTCTTGGATCATCCCTACCTCTCTCCTCTCTCTCCTCCCCACTTCCAACCACACCCTCATCCCACAAAACCCCCTCTTAATTTTTTATTAAAATTTAATTTTGATTCTACGTATAATTTTTATTTTTAAAAAATTTATGTTTATTAAGTTATTAATTATTATAAATAAATATATTTTTACGTATATTAATTATACATAATACTAAAATTAGATTTTAAAAACTTTTTATCCATTGATTTTTATTAACTTAATACATTAAAATAGATTAGTTTTTAATATAAAAATACACATTCTTATATAATAATTAATAAATAATATATATATATATATATATATATATATATATATATTGATAAGAGATATAGAAATGGGTCAAGCGTTTGTCGCTAACCGGCGAGAGAGCAATGGGGTGGGTGCCCGCGTGTCCTCCACGCGGCCCAACGGTATTCGTGGCGAAAACATGGATTCGAAAGAACGGGAAGACCCGTACTTTCGGCCGGTCAACTATATCCTCCCGGATAACTTGAGAGAAGATAAAATGTTACCAAAGATATCTACTCCAATGAGTCCTGTATAAAGGAAGAAAAAGCGATAGAAGGCCAGTCGGTTGGACATTCTCGATAAGAGGGAGGATTGACCAGAATAAACTTTTTTGACTAATCCTGTCACTAAGTTTAAAGGCTAACTACTGATGGAAACGCCTGCCCCAGTGGGAAGGACTCTCGTCATCGTCGATGGATGAATATCATTATAAATACAAGCGGCTCCACGAAGATGCATTAAATCTTAAGCGATCTAAGTATTCTCTCTTTTTCCTCTCGGAAAAGAATCTGACTTAGGCATCGGAGCGGCCACGGGCGAAACCTTCGCCGGCCTTCTTCCTTAGGTTCTTCTTGCGGAGAATACGACATCGAGCACACCGTCGATGGCATCCCTTCCCAGGGCAGGCGGCGCCACGGCTGCGGACCATCGGAGATAAGAGTCCTCAGATCGAGAACCCAGACGATCCGTCCTCATTGATTCAGGTTGAAAGCATCATCCGGTTACGGCCCAGTGTACGTGGGGCGACTATTCGCCTGCTTATGGCGATTTCGATTCTTGATGTGGTATCTGGCAAGAACGGCGGGAGTGCTGCGCTAATCCTGCAGGATGCGAGACCCACGGGAGTCTGAGACGACGGCCGCCGGGACGTAGGCGGTCGGGCTAACCTGAAGCGAAGTGGGCGCCCGCCTCGTTAACTTGCTTGGTAGAAGATAGAACAACTCCACCCGGACCAGTAAATCGATTGCCTGAGAAGGCGACGGACTGCGGAAGATTCACGCGTTCCTCTGGCCTTGAGGGGCGGCACGGCTATGGCGTTCCCGTCTACGGCGGGGCGAGATACGGTCGACCGAGAGGCACGACCTGACCCCAGCCCGTTGGGAGACGGTGGCGGTACGAGAGGACGTGGCGAGGCAGCGGAACCACAACATCCCCAGGACACACGAGAGCGGGGCACGTGGGAGCCAAAGGTCAGGACCTCCAGAAGCCCAAAGTGACCATTGTAAGGAGGAGTAGTTAGAGGGCGCACCCAGGACACCATGGATGCAGTGCGATAAACGAGAATCACCTTTCACCTTTGAGGTGCTAAACTACCAGCTCGACCAATTACGAGGATGCCTCCCGAGTGGTCGTTAGTGGCGTCGAAGATCCGATGAATCATCTCGATATTTCTGAATCGGATGGAGTTGCATGGGTATCAGGACCGCGTTTGGTGCGGGGCATTCGCCATGCGCCAAAGGCCGGCTATGGCTGGTTCAACGAATCCCCTCTTTAGCGATTCCTCGTTCGGAGAATTATCAATCGCGTTAGTCTCCCACTTCTATCAATTTGGACATCGAGAAGCCAGGAGCTACCATCATTGAGCATCAAGCGAAACACGGGAAATTTAAAGTCATATGTACAACGGTTTAATGCGAGGTCCTTGAAGATAGATGTGCACGACGAAAAAGTTCGGCTGTCACGGCCTTCCATGCGGGGGTTGGGAGTCTGAGTCCACGGGCACGTGTTCTCATCTCAAAGAATCCTCGAAGCCTAACACGGCGGGTTCTGCTATGCGAAAAAGTGAAAAATACATAAACGGAGAAGAGGCCCATGCACCAGGAAAGTTCTTAGCTATGAAAAGACAGCAGAAGCGACGGGACCCGGGCCGAAGCGAGGCGACCGAGAGGAGATTCTCAGGGGCGGGGCGGGAGCGATCTCCTAAAGGCAAGAAATCTTAGGGACCGCTGGGCCGTAGCGGCCAGGCAGCGGCTATTCGCCTCGACGCACTTCACTCCCTTGGCGACGCCAGTCTCGCAGGATTACGCTGAAGTCACGAAGCGAGCAATTCTAAGGTGGCGGCGCGGATGAAATCAAATCCATTACCCGAGATAACTCCAATCTTTGCGGGTTCCGCAAGGGATATGGGCCGCGCGGACAAGCTGTATCTGATTTAGAGAAGAGATAGAGTATCGATACGTGACGCGGATATCGCGTTTGTATCCTCGGGGGCCAGGCTGAGACCGGACAGGGACCGAATCGGGCCGGCTCATGCCACCTCGTCGGGCAGGCCAGCATCGGCCTTCTGAAATCCACGTGATCTCGGGAGGATTTCTTTGGAGGAGGAAGAATCTAGTTAGGAAGGCCCGCTACCTTTGCATTATAAGATCGGTAGACTTGGGGGAGTCGATCGTGCTCACAAAATACCGCGAGTCGACACACTATCACATTCTCGATTCGAGACTTGGAAGAGATTATTGACACCCCATGGCGACCCACTTTGTAATCCGCGCCAATTGTGGCAAATACAGCGGTCCATCGGATCTACAGTAGACAATGGGGCTCGGCAGGCATTATTTTGCGTCGATGTGACAAAATGGAGTCTGGAAGAGAAAAAGCTAGAACACATCAGCACTCGTCTCAAGGGGTTCTCGGGAGAAAAGGTGTTGCGTTGGGATCGATCAACTAGTGCTAACCTTGGGGGGGAGCCGCGCGTACTTGACAATGGGTTTCTCATAGTGAATGACTCATTCGGCCTATAACATGTTCTTCAGGCGGACCCTCTCTCAGCTAGCGATAAAAGCCATCCCTCGGCATACCACACAGTATTAAATTCCCGACAATAAACGGCGTTGGGACGGTTCAAGGGAATCAGCGAGTGGCACGAGAATGCAATGCTATGCCTGCATGAAGCGCGGCGGTCGACGATGTGAGCATGGGTGAGCTTGATATGCGTGATGAAGTGTTCACCGGCGAGCCCTCGGAAGGATTGGGCAAATAACGTTGGATTGGCGACCGGAGCATCTTGCTATGTCGGCTCCCGAGTGTGAAGGCCTCAAGGCCCTCGCGCGATTCTAGGCGAGCGGGGGACATCTTACGCGTAGACGGGCCAGACATGAGTGGCATCGACCTGATCATCACTCATAAGTTGAACACCAACCCATCTCCGCAATAGATCAAGCAGCGCAGTTTCGCGCCCGGAGAGATAGGCCATCGGCGAGAGAGGTCGTGGCTCCTCCCGAGCGAGCGATCGGGGAGGTAGAATGCCGGAATGGGCGGCCGATATTTGTTCTGGTAAGAAGCAAATGGCAAATGGCGGCTCTGTGATGATTTCCTTAGATATAAACAAAGCATGCCGAAGATTTGACTTCCCCACCCGGGATCGACCTTATTGTAGATCTGTGTGAGGCCATGAGCTCATGGCTTCATGGATCGTTCTCCGGTTATAATCATATCGGCGCATGGACCACCAGTGGCTAGGAGAAGGCGTCATTCATCACGGCCACGGGGGACCTCTTTGTTGCTCCGAATGTCTGGTTTGGGCTTAAGAATGCGAGAGCTGACCTACCGGAGGTTAGTGAGCGGATGTTTCAAAGCGATCGGTATATGATGGAGGTATACATAGGCAACATCTTTGGTAAAATCCTTCTGTGCGGCCTCCACATCGCTCCTCTCAGAGACATTCCGGATCCTAGGGATTATAACATGAAGGCGAATCGTGAAATGCGCCTTGGCATGTCGAGCGGGAAAAATTTACAGGCTTCATAGTCAACCACGGGGGAGTGAAGCAAACCGGGATAAGATAAATACCATCACCGTCCGGGACAAAGGAAGTACAACGGCTAACAGGGAGGATCGCAGCTCTAAGTCGATTCGTGTCCAGGGCAAGTGACAAGTGCCAACCTTTCTTCCAAGTCTTGAAAAAAGCCTTTCAATGGGACGAGAAATGTGAAGAAAGCGTTTGTAGCCTTGAAAACATACTTGAGCTAGCCACCCGTTCTAGTAAGCCGTGAAGGAGAAATCCTTACATTGTGTATTTGGCGTGTCAGTTTCTCAGCTAAGCGCGCGATGCACAGTTGGGAGCGAGCAGTCTGACACCGGTCTGCCCTACGCGGTCGAGCCACGAGGGGCGGAGAGGTATCCAAAATGGAAAATTAATATTAGCTACGGTGGCCAGCGGCTGGGACTTAGTCCTTATTTGATACACCATAAGTCTGATGATGCCCCGTAGAGCGAGGTGATACATAAACCAGGAGGTCTCTGGGAGGTTGATGAAATGGGCCATAGAGCTGAGTGAATTCGACGCATTGGTCTGAGCCAAAGCAACCATAAAAGGGCCGGTCTGGCGGAGTTGCGTCTGGGTTAGCCCGGTAGAGCTTCAGGCCCGCGGGGGCTGACCTCCCGTATGGAAACTCGTGGATGGGCCTCGAATGCCTGAGGAAGCGGAGGCGAACCAATCGACCTCACCGGAGAGGTATAGACATTGAGTATGCTCGGGTTTGGGTTCCGCCTCAGCAGCGAGGCTGATGCGGTAGTGTGCGAGGCCTCCCGGCCTCGCTCATTCAGTAGAGGGTCGATCGGCTAGAGGTCTATAAGCGACTCCCGGCCCGGTGGAGTCGGACAGTTGAAGACACATACGAGGCCAAAGTGAGAAAATGATTACGTATCTTCGCCGTGCGATTTATTAAAAGTTTAATATCGGTTCGGATCGATCACGTCCGAGCGGAGAATTCCGTCTGCGGCGGCTTTTGCTTAGCTGGCGGCCTTGCGGGAGGCATTGGGGATCGACGCCCATCGAGATACCTCGCGAGGCCCTCAGTTGACCTTACGGCATAATAATTCGCCTAGCGACGTCCGTGGCTTGGATGGACCACATTTGGGATGCATTAATGACGGAACCTTGCCGGACGACCGAGGCGGCAAAGATAAGAGTGAGATCCTCAGTTTCCAATCCTGAGGAGCCTCTGACGAGGATTCTTCACCCCTTCCTAAAATGTATCGAGGAGAAGACACTGAATATGTGCTAAGAGAAGTGCATGAAGGCATATGCGGGAACCATATCGGGGCTCGAACGTTGGTCGGAAAAATTTTGAGGCGGAATCTTATTGGCTAATGCTCCAAAGATGCAACCAACTTTGAGGTCGAAAGATGCGAGAATCGCGGAACACGCTAAAATATCACGCCTCTGTGAGCCTCGACATCAATCACCGGCCCGGCCCTTCAATGATGGGGGGGTTGGACATAATTAAGGAGCCCTTGCCCCGTAGGCGAAGCCCCGATGTAAATTATAATGGAAGTAGCGGTAGACTATTTACTTTGATGTAAATTTGAAATTTTGTTACTTAGCCCATGATCCTTGACGAAGATACGCAACCATTATGGCGGCGATCATATGCGATTTGAATCGAGGGCGCTGATCTCAGATAACGGAAGCGATTCGACAGCGCAAAATTAAGGACTTTGTCGCGACGGGTAAAGTACTATTCTTGCGACTCTTGATCGAATGGGCCAATGAAGTTACCGTGAGAACCCTCGAAGCGCGAAAACCAAGGCGGAAGAGTTGAAAAAGGAGATTCGTGGCTCCTCCCCCAATCTATATGGGCTGTCGGACGACACGAAATCGACAACCAGGAAACTCCATTTGCCACAGCTTTTGTACGAAGCGGTAGCCCACAATCGAAGTTAGAGTAAAGTCTCCCAGAGTCGAGCTAGCCTCGGAAGAACAACGATGAGGCCTGGCGTGCGAGACTTAGAGCTCTGGACCGGAAGCGTGAGCAAGTTCGGCGTGCGAGAGGAATACCAAAGAAAGGCAGTGAGCCTTTACCATGAGAGTCGGGGCCCGAGTTACGTGCCGGGATTTGTGGTCTTGAAAAGCTACTACCGCAAGGGAAAAATCCGGCCCACATGGGAAGTTAGGCCCCGGTGGGAGGGCCCTTATGTTGTATCTCGGGTCGTCGGTCAGGGCGATTATGAGCTCGAAGCAGGAGGAAGGAAAAATTTTACGGCATACATGGAATGCGAACATCTTAAGCGCTTTTATCATTAGGCCTCGGTTCGCGAAGGCCTTCTGATTCTGGGTGACAAGTGGGCGAAACCTTTGGTTGTTTATTCCCGACATCTCAAACGGTCGGGCATGTAAAAAATAAATATATATACGATAAAAATTTCATAGGAAATAAAAAGTGCATCTTTATTTCAAGTCATAGTTGGATACAATCAATGGTGTCTCGATTACATCATAGAAAGCATCTGATACAAGCGGTTCCCTCCATGCACTCGATGCAAGCGATACCCAAAAAAAAAAAAAAAAAAAAAAAAAAAAAAAAAAAAAAAGAAAGAGGCAAGAAGGAGGAAGAGGAGAAAAGATGGGACGAGAGGAGAGAAAGAAAGAAGGCAGATGAAAGGCATGGAAAGAAGAAAAGAAAAGAAAGAGGAAGGTATAGCGAAGAGAGGAAAGAATGAGAGTGAGGTGCGAGAGGCGCCATCCTCTAAGCGCATTCCACCCAGCCAAGAATTTAGGGAATAACATGACTCCCATAAAGGGAAACTGAAAACCACAGCTCACACGGAGAAATTCGGGAGAAAGCATGCAGAGGCGTGAAAAGAAACCCAATGACCAGTAGAACATCGACATCCATCTTCTGCGAGCTTCATCAGCCCGGTATGGAAGAAGAATCTTGAGCGTAAGGCACGGAGGCCATGAGCTCCTATTTATAGAGCGCCGAGGCGAGCACAATAGTTCAATTCCTCATCAATCGACGTCAAATCACGGTTCACACCTTTTCAATAACTAAGGGATACGCGTAAGGGATACGCGAAACGTTTCCCCTCATAAAGCGCCTCTTCATACGAAGCGTCTTTTCCCACAAGATGGATCCTCACAGCTTGGTCCTTCACCTTGTCTTTGCTGTCCCATGGCATGTAAGACAGTGCTCACTGCGGCAGGCTCACCTGCTCCACGGGCCACATTGCCTCGGGAGTCGGACCATTTCGAGGGCTATCGCCACTCGGCCTCGGCGCCGGAGCCCTGTTGCTCCTCGGCGAGCTCACACTTTCCGCGAGGGCCCACGCGCGCCTCGGGGGAGTCGGGACGGCCTCGGGCTACATCGCCCTGCCGGCCTCGGCGCCGGAGCCACGCGTTGCTCACTCCCCGACGAGCTCACCTCTGCACGGGCCACGAGCCTCGGGTCGAGACCGGCTCGGGCTATCGCCACTTTCCGGCGCCGGCGGCCGGGTGCGTTTGCTCACTCGGCGGGGCTCACCTGCTCAGCCGCGGGCCACGCCCAGCCTCGGGTCGGACCGGCTCAGGTGTGCCACTCAGGCCTCCCCGGCGCCCGAGACCACATTTGCTCACTTTGGCGAGGCTCTTCCCATCACTGGCTTGTGGGCAGGCTTCTCTTGTGTTACTCGACGACCGAGCTCGTCTATCACTCGGCATGGGCCGAGACTACTTTACAATTAATACGGCGGGCTCATCCCGTGAAACCGGTGAATGAGCTCAACTCAACTGATTTGTTGTGAGCCCCTCGGCCTCCAGACGAGACGGGCTCCTTATCGCATCATGCACGTCCCTCGGCTCGGAATGGGCGAGCTCCCTCTACTATGGGACAAGCCCTTCAACGTACTCCCACACGACGGGCTCCTCCACCTGCAAGTCTCATTGGCGACTCTCCTTCAACACGGGCGGCAGGCTCCTCTGCCTCCGGGACCAGGAGCCGCTCACTTTGTGCTCCCGAACAAAGCGGGCTCCCCTCCCTGCAGAGTCTCATTGGCGAGCTCAGCCCGAGCCTGGTAAGCTGAGCTCCCTCTACTTATCGGGGCCAGGCCCCTTCCACGTACTCCTGCAGACCCGGGCTCTTCCCACCAAGTCTCATTGGCGAGCTCTCCATGACCTGGTAGGCGAGCTCCCTCACTTATCGGGTGAGCCACTTGTTTGTACTCCATACAGACGGGCTCTTCCTCTGAAGTCTCGTGAGCTCCCTTCCAGCACGAGGCCGACAGGCTCCCTCTACTTGCTCCGGGGCAGGCCCTTCCTTTGTGCTCCAAACGGACGGGCTCCACTCCCTACAAGTCTCATTGACAGAGCTCTCAGCCAACCCTGGCCAGACGAGCTCCCTCTGCCATCGGGGCGAGCCACTTGGCTGTGCTCCCAGTAAACGGGCTCCTCCACAAGTCATTGGCCGAGCTCTCCGCTTCAACACGGCCAGGCAGGCTCCCTACACTTGCTCGGGGCAGGCCTGCTTTGTGTCAAGCGAGACGGGCTCCTCCTGCAAGTCTCATTGGCCAGGCTCTCCCTTGACACGAGTAGGCGGGCTCCCTACTTATCGGGGCGAGCCCTTGACTGTACTCCCTGCAGAGGCGGGCTCCTCCCTGTAGTCTCATTGTGAGCTCTCCCTTGACACGGCGTAGACGAGCTCCTACACTTATCGGGACGAGGCCCTTCAGCGTGCTCCCGAACAGACCGGGCTCCTCCTACCTGAGTCTCATTGGCGAGCTCTCCATGGCCTGGGCCAGAAGCCCAGGCTCCCTACACTTATCGGGGCGAGCCCGCCAGCATTGCTCAAACGGGCGGGCTCCTCCCTGGAGTCCTCATTGACAAGCTCTCCCTTCAATACGGGCAGACGAGCTCCCCTCTACTTGCTCCGAGCAGGCCCTTGGCGTACTTGAAGCAGACCGGGCTCCTCATACTATCCACATTGTGAACTCTTGAGACCTCTCCTCCCACGTCGTGTAATCAAGCGCCAATCAGCCACGCACTTATTTGTAAACCCTCGCTGATACACTCCGGCGGGGCACGTGAGCGAGGGCGGATCAATACGCATGAAGCGACGGTGAGCCCGCAGTTGAGCCAAGCAAAGTTTCATCTACGCCCATGCGGTGCAGGCGAGCGGTTTTGCGAGTGTAGAGGCGAGCGAACTAAATTTCTCGATCCACCGATTCGGAAAAGAAAAGCAAAGATAGATAAATAAGTAAATCAAAATTCCCGGGAGCAAGTATCCATTAAAGGGTCCCGAAGAACATAGATAGTAGGCCTCAGGTGACAAAAGAAAAGAAAAACAAAATCGGCGGGGCGAGCTTCGGATCTCAGTATCAGACGAAGAAGCTGAGAAGGGGCCTCGACATGAGTGCTAGGCTGCAGGATTCATTTGTCTTTGGAAGATTCCTCCGCCTCCCCATCGCTCGGGAGGTCAAAGTCAAAATCCAGATCAGGGTACACACGAGCGGCTTTTGCAGACGAGCCACCCGGGAAGCCCGTTGGGCACCGGCTGGCGGGTCCCGCGATTGGCCCGATGACCTCGTCCCCGAACAACCAAATGGAAATGTGAGATGAAGTTCGATTACGTAATCCACGACACTCCTCGCTTAGCCGTCCTGACAAGTCCACAGCTTCAGAGGACTCACGTCGGGCGGAGTCTCCTTCACCTTGCCCTCGAAAATCTCGCGGCGAAGCGATCTCGGCTGTTTCTCCATCCGTCATTGTAGGTGATCGCGCCTGACTCCACTTGCGGAATCCGTTGTTCGTCAGGGGAAGCGGCGAGTTCCTCCCTAACCCGATGAGAAGCTCATCGCGGGTAGATCGCGGCTCCTCAGGAGTCTCAAGCGAATCATCATGTAGAGCTGAAGCTCGTCGAACTTTTAAGACTCTCCCTCGGCAATCGCCCGGTACGCTCGGACCTCGCCTTCCACTATTTTAGAGCGAATCACGGTGATGAGGTGTGCTTGATCTGGCGTAAGTCTTTCTATTTCTCGGACACTGTTTTTTACTTCGCGGCTCGTCAGCTCGAGAAGTTAAAGTAGTCACTTTCGCCTTACAAATTGGGCGATCCTTACATACTTCTCATTCGGTTGGGCTTTTTCGGCGAAGCCCTTCAAATAGGTGCGACTGTGAGACAAACACGAAGTAGAAATTGACGAACCCGACGAGGAAAGTTGGCATAATTATAAACACTACTGAAGTAAGTCCCAGAAAGAACAGGGCGAGGCCTTATCGGTAAACTGACCACAGCTGATCTCAGCGTCGAGAATCTTTGAGGATGGATGAAAGCGGCTGCCGTAGAAGTTCGCGATGGAGCAGCAAAGAATCCTTGATTTCATCAACCTTTGATTTTGTTTTCTTCCTCCTCGACTCTATCACCTTCTCAGGAGATGGCTTGACGGGGTCTGTAGGAGCATTCCAGATGGTTATGGAGCAAAGCATGACGAGTTGGTCGCGAACTCAGTTTGAGGATTCCGGCCTCTGCGATGGGCTCGAGAAGGGAGAGTGAGCGAAGAACCGGGAGACCTCGACTGATGGGGATGAAGGCCAAGACGGGCCTTTGAATGAGGGGACTTGAAGGTGCTTACAATCTCAGGAACTTTGTTACGGGGTGAGAATTTTGCAGTCCCTCTTGGAATCTACTTTCCTCCTCTTAAGCACTCGAGGTTTTCGAATGTCCCTCCCAGGATGAGCTAAAATCTCCCCTCGGTAGGAGCGACCCCTGTGAGCCCAGAAAGAGAAAACACCAGTAGAGGAGATGAATTTATGGACTTAGGCGGGATCTTAGGACATCAGATCCTTAGTAGTGCGTAGAAGCGACAGAACCTCGATCGAGCAAGTATGGCGATATCTTACCGTCCACTAAGCCCAGACGAGCATCTAAGAAAAACGAAACTTAAGGTCAGGGATATCCAATCAACTTCATCCAGTTAAATGAGTAGGATAGTACTCGAAGGTTATGGGGGCACCAGTGCGATACTTTAAGTTATATTTGTCTAAAGAATTGTGCTCATTGGAGCCACTAACAAAGAAATATCGGATTTTCCATGTCGGAATTATGAAGAAGGAAGATCAGAAATCACCAAAGGGGCTAGGCGCTAGGGAAATAAATAAACCCTCGGCGGTAGCCTCGGATTAAAGATGCGGGAGCAAAGCCACTAGGGACCTTGACCCCTATCCTAAAAAAGACCGGCAAGCCCACTAAAATGCTGACATTGGGGCTTCCGATTGAAGGCGAGATGAAAATCTTGAAGAACTTTGTTTGATGAAGGGTCACGATGGAAAGCGGGAAGGCCGGGTATCAGCGACTCGAAAAAACATACATTAAGACCTGGTAGTATAGCAGTCAAAAAATGGGAGACCATATACGAACACCGGGAAGGGGCGGTGTCGTTCCATAGTAGACTCTATAAAGACCAGCTGCTAGCGGGACCTTTCACATAACCATGCAGTGATCTTACGAGATATTGGGCCAGGATGTTGATCAGATTTATCTTCCTTTTTCCCTTACCTGGGAAGGGAGGCGCCTGCAGGCCAGCGAGGCCCATGGCCCCCATCAGGCTCAGCGGGAGCACCCCCGGCAAGGGCGGCATCCATGAAGGAATCATACGTTGATGCGCAAGGAAAAAAACGTTTGGGACGGACCCATGGCATAACCAGCGAAATCGGACCGCGAAACCACAGGGGCCTCGTATCAATCGAAAGAAACCACCGACGGGACGGATGCGCGGGCGGGAAAGAAAGAAGACACCAAAAGGGACCCGACAGACGGATGGTAGAAATCGAGAGCGCGAAATGCAAGAAAATGGCCAAAAAATATAAAAAGACAAAAGGGGTGTAAAGGCTAAAGTGAACTAGAAAGGTCGACAAGAAACGAAAGGGAAAACAAAGGGGAATAAAGAAAAAGCAAGCACGAAGCTTCGAAGAGCCATCATTAACATATGTGGCGGACCAGGTTAATTAATCCACTCAGAAGCGATTACGGAAACATGCTGCGTCGCGGGGACTAATCCAGGCCCACACCCCACGCCATCAAGTACAGTGGGGGCAACAAATGGGTTATAGAAATGGGTGACGTTTTCAGTCCTTGGCCCAGGAAGCGATAAATTAGATGCCGCCGTGTCCTCCACAGTGACCCAAGCGGTGACTCATTGACCAAAACATGGATTCGAAAGAGCGGGGGCCCATGCTCGGCGTTCCAACTATATCCTCCGATATGAAGATAAAATATTCACAAAAGATATCTCCTCCCAGTGATCTTATTATAAAGGAAAGAAAAAGCAATAGAAGACCATCAGTTGGACATTCTCCAATAAAGAGGGAGGATTATTCCGAATAAACTTTTTTGACTAATCCATCACTAAGTTTAAGGCTAACATATGAAACATACCCCATTAGGAAGGACTCCTCGTCATCGTCCAATGGATGAATATCGTATAAATGCAAAGCAAACCACCAGAAGGTGCGTCAATATAGGCAATCTAAGTATTCTCTCTTTTTCCTCTGAGAAGAATCGAAGCTGGCGTCGGGGCGACCTTGAGGCAGGGGGCCATGTGGCCCTTCCTTCGCCGGGTTCTTCTTGCGGGAGGTGCAACATCCGAGAACACCGATCGTGTATCCCTTCCCGGGCGAAGCGACGCCGCGGCTGGGACCATCGTGGAGAATAGAATTCGCCAGATCGAGAGCCCACGAGGCGATCCGTCCTCGACTTGGGATTCCCGGTTGAAGCATCATCATATATATATATATATATATATATATATATATATCATGTGTGTGTGTGTGTGTGTGTGTGTGTATTATTATTAGTAAATTATAAGATTTTCTTAATATTACATACATGATTTATTTTCTTTCATATTTATAATTTTGATATTTTGGATATTTTTATGTTTGAAATTTTTTTATAGAATATTAAGCATAATTTTTTTTTAAAAAAGTATCGGCTATTTTAAATATAAATAAATTCTTCATTATTTAATTTTTTTTTATCAAATTTTTATTTTAATTTTTTAAATCTACTAAAATAAAAAATCAAAATTTATTTATCAGTTTTTAAATAAATTTTAGATATTTTATAATAAATTTTAATATAAATATGTATTTATTATAATAATTTTAAGGGTGTTATATTAGTGCATGGTGTATTAGTACTCTGAGAACAATACATTAGTGTTGCATAACTTCAACAGAAACTGAAGCAATTGGGATGAGGATAAGAAGGAGGAGGAGAGAGGGGAGAGGAGAGAGAGGAGCATGTAGGCCCCACAGCATTTTTGCTAATTGCATGTTTTAATGGTTTGGGAACCAAATTTCTATTTCCTAATTTTGATCATACCCATTCGTTTAACATAATTCTCCTGGTTATTTTATACTTGGGTTCAAGTTCCCGAGTCATGACTCAAAATTTCAGCCCAATTTAAATTATATTTATAAATTGAGCCCAAAATTACAAACAAAAATGTATCCAGCTGTATACAGCAATCAGGTTGGATTGAGTTAGCTCAGCCAAATTACAGTCTTAATGGCGGGCTAGAATAAGAGTCATGTTTAGAATTGTATAAAAATAAATAATTCAAAGGAGAAAGAAGGATTTAAAAAAACGAAATAAAACAGGGAAAAAATGAATTTATGGATGACAAAGGAAGGAGGAGGGGTATAGATAAACGATGCAGAAAAAAGATTGGTGTGATGCAGGGTGGGGTTGTGGGGTGATGATAGTGAATTCATGTGGTATACGTGTTTCACATATCGACATAAATCAAAATGCTAAATATCCCTTTTGGCTTCAGTTTTTATTAATGGTTGGCATTCATATCTGACTCAGAAAACAATTACTACTGGTGTGTGGGGATGGTGTGGTCTTTCGTAGTTTGACATTTTATTTTCAGAAGTCACATGTTGCACTCCATGTATATAAAAGTGTTCCCTTTTTACCCTTCTTCCTCACTATTTGTATTAAATTTTCTCTTCTAGCATAAGTAGCACAAGCATTTGAAGCATGGTTTAAGCCTTCGGGGATCAAAGATGAAGAACAAAGACTGCAATTTGGAACTCCAGCCTTCTTCTCCACTTCTCACTGCATCAAATGGTGTAATTAATATACATGGGTTTCTTTTTATCTTTTTACCTATTCATTTTGTGTTTTTTTCTTCTGGTTTTGTATGGTTTTTGTGTTGGTTAATGAAGGAATTGGAGATGAGGCGGAAACCCACAGAACAGCAGCAACAGCAACAGCAGCAGCAGCATGACCATTTTTCTACAACAGGAAGGGTTTGCGTGTGTGAGGTTACGGAACTTCAGGTGCTCCATATGGGTCTGCGTCTTCTTCCAGAGACTGCTTCTTGTGAACTCTTTATCTCATGAGATTGAATGGCAAACCTCTTTGTTACATGAGTTATTGGTTTTTATTTTAATATATATCTATTCACTTTGTATTACATCCTTGTAAAGTATTCTTTCATAGACTCATCTGAGGGTCACCTCTCCTATACACATCCCCTTTTACCACTACAGTCTCACTTTGTTAAGAAGCATGATATTAATATTAGACTCAAATCCTACAGGTTTCAAATAATTGTTTAAAATCATATCAGAACTGGTTTGATGGTGAAACCACCTCTCCATGATTTGAGTAATATTTGTTTCTCATTTGCATATTGATGTATCAATTTATTTGTTCTAGCCATTGATTTGTTTACCTCTTCCGGAGAAAAGAGAGAGATTTTTCAGAAGCATCATAGATACTCTATAGAGAGGCAAATCCTAAGAACTTCCGGAGAGGGTGAAGCATCATGAATACTCCTATGGAGAACTTAAATCCCAAGAACTGGAACTTATCGGAAAATTGATTGTTTAACAGTTATTACCTAATTAGGAAAGAAGCTTCGTTGTTTGTAAGTATTATTAGTGCCTGATAAGATTGTTGGTGTACCACTGCAGGCTAGAGCCATAATAAGGACTGCAAGTGGAGAAATGGAGACGAAAACCCAACAGGCTCAGAAGGGGGCATGGTCTCGCCAAGTCTGCAGTCTCAGATGTATAGCCCAACAGCTCTTTCCATGAAGAGATCGCTGCGAAACTTCCTTCAGAAGCGAAAAAAATAGGGTGAAGCCCACCTCCCCCTTACGCTCATTAATTGAACTCTTCTTAATTCATGTCAGTCCGACGACTTTGATTTGATGGAGAGATGACTCTTAGCTTTCTGAATATCTTCCCATTTGAGTCCATGTAAATTGACAGATCAAGGATTTTCAATGGGAAAACTGATTTGTATCTTCTTTGTGGAAAAAAAAAAAAAAACCCCTCTATTCAGTGGTCCTCATTAGTTTTACATAGCTTCGTGTAGCGATTTCCTTGTACTTGCAAATCGATTTAATAGCTTAATATGATTTTGTGATTTCATTGAAGTAGTAAAAAAATTTACATTTTATAATTTAATGTGGCATTTTAAATTCAAACATTATTTTTTATATGTTAAATCAAAATAACTAACATCCTAAATGTTTTTCGTCCTATTTATTTGGATCTTGTGAGTCTCTTTTTATTTTTATATTCGTAACTTCTAGTCTATCATTCAATTTCTTTAGTTATACATATTTTATACTTAACCCATCCATGGTTTATATATAATGAAATTTATTTAGAAAACCGATTTATTAACGTTTGGTCAAAAAAGAAGTATAACAAATATTGTGTTTGGTTCTGAAAATATTAAGGAAAATTATTTATTTTATGTTTGGTTGATTAATAAAAAATTTCAAAAATTCAGATACAAATAAATATTAAGAAATTAAAATTATATATTTCAAATTATTTTATTATTTATATCAATAAGTTAGAATAAATAAATGATTCGAAAATAAAATAAAATAATATATTGAATCGCTTATTTCTATTATTGAATATGCTTTAATTTTTCTCTTCAACTTTTCTTTAAAACTATACTAAAGTATCAATAAATCTACCATATGTTTGTTATTATTTAAATATTTTTAATAAATTATAATTTTGGAAGTAATTTATATTAATTTATTATAATATTCTGTTATTTGAAATTTATAAATAGAATTATTATATTCTATTTTAAAATATAGAAAAATTAGTTGCATATTCAATATTACTTTATAAACCATATTTTGTATTCTCTCTTAAACAACAATCAAAAGTACATTTATTTTAAACAGTGAGATAAAAATGAAAAACAAAAATGATGAAAATTAATGACAAACATATATATATATATATATATATATTTAATTTTATGATGTAATCTACCAGCTAAACATGAGGATGTTTAATAAAAGGAAAAAAAAATTATTGTTCAAGATTAATGAAAGTAAATATTAATTAAAGCTAGTGTAAAAAAAATGATAATTTGGCAAATATTTTAACTTTAGTAAATAATCTGGACCAGTAAGAAATAATATTAATGCTTAAAAGTAAAAACCAAATACAAGTCAAAGATAATATAACTTAATTACTTCTTAACTAAAGAAAAATATTAAATTTGAAAAATCACACTTGTGAGAAACGGAACGAGATGCTACAGTATGTGTTTTCTAAATATGTAGTGAACCACCTTTTAGATTAAAAAAACTATTTCTTTCTTATTTTATTATTTTGTATTACATGGTTATAATAGTATATTTATTATATGGGTGGAGCCTCAATGGCAAAAGTTAAGAAAAACTATATATATTTCACAAGTTTAGAGTTTGAACATTATATTTTTCATCTATCTGCCCCATCCCACTTGAATCAAGCTTCAGGTGATTAAAGAAGAACCTTTTTTTAAATGCTAAAATTTATTAAATTTAATGTCGATACATTAATGTTAGCCTACAAATTCTAGTCGCTAAACTTGTGAATGATGCGTGCATTCAGGGTTAACGATTATAATGGCAAAGCTACAGCTGCGCGTTTGTCCCATGGTGGTAGAATATATATCTGAGCTCGAGGTTCTACGATTGTACTAGCGATCTTGGGTTGAATATACCATGCTGTCTTCCCTATTGAAAATGTTTGCCGATCCTGTCATTTCACCTTAAGAAACACCCATCTGTAGATGATGGCATACAGATGACTGATTTTCAAGTGCAACATAGACGGTGATGAAACAAAGAAAATAAAACTACACACAAGATTTGTAGGAAATACCACTAAAAAATGGAAAAAAGTCTTGATAAGAATATTTCAAACCCCAAAACTAACCAAAAAAATATCATCCCTCCTTAGCAAAATCGCTAAAACAAACAGATCAGACAAGAAATCCATCTCTTTTAAATACAAAATCCTTAGTGAGTCAAGCGATGTGGTGATGATCAAGAGAGGATCGGGAATAATGGCTGACTAGGGCATGGGGATGATACGAGTGTTTCGAAAAATAGAGATTAAGAAAATCTATTAAAGAAATTATCTTCAGTGTTTGGTTTTGCCAAGTAATTTTTTTATAAAATCAAATTTGATTTAAGAATTTTATACATGAATTAACATTTTATTATTATTATAGAAAACAAATAAGTACTAAATTTGAAAAAAAAAATGTCTCATTTCCGTATATCAGTATATACCTAGATATGTATTAATAAAATAATATATATTTATTTTACTTTAAAAGTTATGTGATAAAATATTGCCAGCTATTATTTTTATCTTTCACCCTGCTGTCTAATTTATGCACCCAGTCTCATTTCTGTTTAAACCTAGATGTTTAGCATCCATATCTTTTCTATTTGTAATTTTTAAAATTTTCCAACAATTAAAATTTAAATAAAAATATCATTAACCAAATTCAAAGTATCTTCGATAATTTTGGATAATTAGCATTTCTGTTTTATTTTTTTTTATGAAAATGATTAGCATTTCTGAACTTGTAAGATTTAAAGGCATACGTACTTAGGTGGAGTTTAGAATCAATGGGACCATCAAAGTCTTCCTTTTTTTCTCCATGTTTAACGTTGTGAATAGGAACATTGAACGAGTCAGGAAATGAAGTATATCACACCCAGTTTTGGTAAGGCGATCAAAGAAAAGAAAACAGCCAAAAAAGTCTGAAATCGTCCCACAAATTATCTTCCAAGATCTTTCCTAGAAAATTCTACATAGTTGTTCTAGAGCAAATTCATAAGCTCTTTCCTACTTTTTTGTTATAATATTAATGTTAATGGTGAAACAAATAATATGAGGTGGTGTTTTTCTAGGCATAAAATCTTACTCAATAGACACAAGGAGCCGTAGAAGAAAGATATCTAGCGATTCAGTGAACTTATGTTGGCCATTTGAAAATATTAGATTTGAAGGCTGAAACGCCTCAGGGCAATAGCAGAGCTCGGAAGCAAGTAAAATTATCCACTAGCAGGATAAGCCCTTTCTTTATGAGACTAGAGCTATTTTATGTATCTTCTATCTCACCTCATATATATATAAATATAAAGTTAAAATAGAATTTTTATTGAACAAATATATTCGACAGTATAAAAACTCCGTAGCTCCGAAAGCAAGGATTGGAAAAGCTGAGTTTTCTTTTTTTCTTTCTTTGTCATCAGGACAATCTTTCCCAGTGACATGTCGCTCGGTGAATTAACAATTAGATCGATAATGAAATATAGCACGATGAGAGAATTTTGATAAATTTGATCTGAAGCGACATGTCTTTAACTTTTCTTGAATTAAATTTGCGTAATAAAAATATAAAAATATGAAAAATTATTTGATAAAAATATAAAATAATCCAAATGAATACGTTGAAAAAATGATAATAAATTATTATCACATAGATCAGATTTGAAGATTACATGCAAACATTTGTTTTTTATAATAGAAAAAAAGGAGGAAGCTAATTGATTTTTGAAAAGAGAAGCATATGTACATGAGCTGAGATGTTGAAGGTAGTTTTAACTTTTTTAACAAAAAATAAAGAAGTGATTCACAAATGTCAACCAGTGAAAGAAAAAATTTGCAAAAGAGCATATCATTTAATAAAATTAGAGTACATGTATGAGGCTTAACATTGTATTTAAGTAGAATCTTTTTGAAAACTGTCTACATTAATGAGTTTTAAGCGCATTAACATTAAAATTTTTATTACTATTTGGTAGAATTATAATTATAAATATATATAATATTTTATTATTTAAAAGAGGAATGAGTGGGTATCTGAAAAGTGAGGTCTAGCAGCGGCCACCTGTGGGGCGAACCTTTAATCCACTAGGGAAATATATGTATCAAACTATAGTTTAAGAAACGAAGGCTTAAGGAATGTGTGATGGATAAGGAAGCATATGATAAATCCGGACAAATCTTTTTCTATGCCATCAGCCCATGGTCACTGGGCATGAATACCCTCAGTGACTCAAACCAGTATTCACATAAAGCAGGTCTGAGCAATAAGAAGGATGAGAAAAGGAAATGACAAATGTATCATTTCATACGATACTGATCAAGAAAGAAGTACAACCTTTTTGTAGTGTAGTATTTCACCACAATTTCACCACTTATCTATATTACAAAAAGCATTAACACAGGCTTTTTCGTCTTAAGATTAAAAAACGTGGAAGCAATTAGATTTGTTTCATGCAATATCATATAAGTACAATAATTTATTTCTTTAATATTAATTAAAATTAATGAAGTACTTATTCAATAATTCCATCTAAATTATTTAAATCAAAAAAATTCATGAGGAATTTGGATGAAATATTAATTGGGTGTGGAGGCTGAAAACAGAGGATAGAGTATATTTTTGGATCCTTATCTTCCACAGTGGATCCTCATCTTCAAAAGAAAGGAAGAATACAATTTTGTTCTAGTTGAAGCTCTGAGCATTTGGGGATAAAAACAAAAGTTATGATTAATTATCAAGATTGCTGAGTCTTTTCAGAACCAATTGTGTTATTTTGAGAGGAATTTTTGGGTTGAGATAGGATTAAAGACTGGAGAAGACAAAAGTGTGTGGAGATGCAGATTTTGGAAGGAAAATAAGCTCAAATAAAAGGATGTGCGTAAACAAAGCAGGCATTTGGCAGAGCAAGGGAATTGATTGAATGTATTACCCAAAACCAGTGTAGTTTCTACAACTTCAAAGCATTTTTTTTTGGTAACCATGGATGTCCACGCGCTTACACGCACCTCGACTAATCCTGCATAAGTACCGTTAACACACTGGCGCAAACCCCTCCGGTGACTCTAAGGGGACTCTACAACTTCAAAAAAGCATGCCCAGTATGAAACTAGAATGATAAAATTCAGCAGACAATCCCGGCTTGAAGGAGCTATACAGTATACACAGACAGAAAAAGCAGAAATAGGCATTTATAGAAGTACCATTTATTTCCATTACAAAGGCTGAAATTCTTCTAAATTATTTTCCATCCAGTGAATCTGGGGATGAAGTTATTCTAATGGCAAAGGCTCTCAACACCTAACTTTCATCACAACCAGTTCTCAACTAGGAGGGAGCACTACCATCTTATAACCTGGCTTAGCAGAAAGTGAGGAGTGTCCCATCCAGTCAGCGATGTGGTCACGGGTAATCTTTAAGGGAGCGGCAACCACTTAATGCCATGGTTAGCTCGAATCATGAAGCACGGAAGTACTTTTCTCACACCAGCCTCACCGTCAGCAGCTAGTGAGAACACCACTGGCCTTCCAATCTGATATTAAGACAAGAGGATTGGATTAGTGAAGATTTCCCATAAAGAATTTTGTTCTACTTTGAATTTTTTGACATATGCTTCAGATTTTTCAGTGTCTTACATTTTGGAAAAAGAGAAACAGAAGAAAATATGAGTTTAGAGCTCTAGAAATCATCTGAGAGGCTGTTGGAAGTCAATTCTTTTTTATATTTACTTACTATCCATGGATGAGCTATTTATGATTTACTTACAAATATGCCAGAGGCTCCAAGAGCCAGAGCCTTGAAAACATCTGTCCCACGTCGAACCCCACCATCAAGAAACACAGGAATACGGCCTTGGACAGCTTTGACAACCTGTTGGTTCCCACAATAGAACCATTGTTAGAATAACATGAGATACATTTCCATAAAAATACATATTAATAGAAACTTCCACCTAATGGCAAGTTCAAAGTGAAGGAATTACAGTCCACTTGAAGGAATTGATTGAGCAAATATCACAAGATCAAGAAGTCAATAGTCATTGAAAAATCTCACAAGGAATAAGGAAATGATACACGAAAAATGGATGAACATGAATTTGGGAAAGAAAATACACATCAGATAAAATACAAATCGGTCTACTTTGATTCCATGAAGATTTTTTTGAAAAGGCATGAAGAATTTCATTGTAACGTGACGGTAATTAAAAATCCACCATAATTATGCATGCAGCAACATACCCTTCTAGAGCCATAATGGCTGTAGGACATAATCAAGTTATGAGCCCATGGGATTAGAGACAATGATTCTGCTACTCCAAAGTCTACTGCTATCCTTGCTGCAAAGTTAGAACAAAACTGGGTTATATGATTAGATCGCTTAACAGCTGACGAACAGAACTAGAACATAATAGTTCTCCCTGATCCCAATGAGTTCTGCAGGGCTGTTTTACTTACCATCCTCAGCAGTGAGTACACCCTTCACCAGAATCGGCAATGTAGTGATTGTCTGAAGCCACTTGACATCCTGTCCAAATATCCAAGTTGAATTTTCAAAGATCTTACTTCTGTGTATAGTTCAAGAAATCTTAAGAGAGGAAAAAAAAAACCATTTCTACCTTCCAGCTGAGAGACCGGTCAATTTGGCCAGCAACGTATGAAGCGAGTCCAGAGTTGTTGGCCTGCAATATCAGCACCACAACATATCATGAGATGACAATAACATAACTGGAGACAATTGGTCTGAAATCAATAATGTTTATTCCTTGCTAACCTTCTCCATCTTGCCAAGATCCAATCCCTCGAAGTTCTTCAATGTCAAAAAAGGTGGCAAAGTAAATCTGTAGGATAACCCACTAGTAAAACTTCTAATGGAGAGCAAATTAACTGCTCCTAAGTAGATGTGCATATTACCACAAGGTAAGATTAATTTGATAAATTAATTGGATATAAAGAGGCCTTATAATCAAATATATGAAATTATTGTATAATTCCCTGATACCAAATGATTCTTTTAGTTATTCACCTGTTCTTGATATCAGCTTCCCTGCGGCCAAGTATTGGAGTGTCTACAGTAAGGGCAATTGCCTTGAAGCCAGCCCTTTCAGCCCTCCTTACAAGTTGTGCAACCACATTCCTGTCTTTGTAAACCTGAAAAGGAACCACACTGATCAGAGATATTTATGGAATGAAAAATACACCTAAGTTCGGGATTAAGGAGATAATTCAAACTCCTGAAAGATGTGGAACCTGGGACTTAGTCAAGAATTCAAACTTACATAGAGCTGGAAAAATCGAATGCCAGGGCCAGTTGAAGCCACCTCCTCAACACTGGAAGTAGCCCATGAGGATAATGTCTGAAACAAAGCATAGCACACAATTAAATGAGGCAGAGACAGAATGCTGTTAAAACTTACAAGAGAAAAAAACTATGCCAGAAAATTGCCATATTGGTTGGCACACGAATGCTAATTCTACACATTCAACTGTGCGATAACATAAAAATTCAAATTAGTGAAAACAAAAGGTGAAGTAAAATAGTTAGATATCTAACCATGATTGTCCCAGCTGCTGATGCTGCTCTTGCTGTTGCATACTCACCTGCATGTACATTGAATTGTTGGGTTCAAGTTGTGTTTCTTCATGTTTCACAGAGTGGAACTAGTTTCAGAATGGAAATACTAAAGGAACTATTCATTAACCTTTGTATGTGATAATTGGGCTCCTTGAAATCATCCTACTTACCTATTTCAGGCAAACATCAACTGCAACTATTTTTTCCGTCCTACAAATTCTTTTGCAATTATAGACCATAGAATGCTAAGACTCCTTCCATAAAATTCGGTGGTTCCTAGGAGGTACAATGTTATAATCTTTTCCAAAAAAACTCTTATGTTGGTAACTGAAGAATTGCGAAAAGAAAAAGGTAAGTGCAGGGAACAGGAACCATCAATTCTGAGAACTCTTCAAGAAGAATAGTGAAAATGAAAAGATGTCTTGGAAAGGTATATTCCCGCAACGGATCTTTTTCAACCCTTGTGATGACCTTTTATACTTCTCAGTCAAAGTGGGCAATGCCTACTTGCTATACTGTGATGACAACATTGACTCCCAAGCTAATTTTCATACTAAAGTAATTTAGAGCCTTCCAATCAGACTGCACACTAAATTCTATTGGTCCGAATGATCATTACCATTCTTCATTAAAACATTGCAACAACCTTCACATTCCCTCCCTGCTCACCCAACAATCACATATACAAATTGTTTGGATAACTCATAAGCGCACATACATAAACGTGTATGTACTATGTACACATTTATATTAGTGAAAAAGAGTGTACTTATGTGCATGTGTGTGTTTGTTTGATTATGCATATATATATATATATATGCATAACAATATTTGTGCATTTGTAGATGTGTATGTGTCTATAGCATCGAACTGCAGCCAAATAAAATGAGGACAAGCTCAAAGAAACAGGAGCATATACCTTCAGGGTGAGCCATTTTCTGCATGGCTGTAGGAGCAATCATAATGGGCATTGAAATTTTAAAGCCCAAGACAGTTGTGGTCATGTCGATCCTGCTTACATCAATAAGAATTCGAGGTCGAAACCTGTATATTTAATCAAAAGAAAGATTTTAGAGAACAGAAACACTAAGCTTGAAATAGTGATTGTGACATCACAGAAACCAACCTGCTTCAAAAAACAGAGAGCACAGAGATATGACTCCATAAAGAGAATCAAACCAAATGAACAACTTTTGGGGAATTGCAAATAGCAAGTGAAGAACTTACAGAATCCTTGAGAAAGCATGCCGGTTTTCCCTAAGAGTCCACTGATCCTCAGCACCAGATGCATAGTAATCGTAAACCATCTTAGGCAATTTTTGCTTAGCAATGGCCTCATACTCAGAAACGTTGGTTATCTCCATGCTTGCCTTTATTCAATTCTTCTGTTCTCAAACAATTCTGTAAGAAAATTTAGAATTACTGAATACATTTAGATCTGACCCAGGCATCGGAAACAAAATACACAAAGTAGAATATCTAAGGTACAACCTCAGTTCAAAATATTGAAAAGCTAGAAAAAAAAAAAGGAACTCCACCAGAAGAAAAAGAAGAAACAAACTCCAACTTTATCCTAACAAACAGACAAGCAGCCAAAAAAGCACACTCTAAGACAGAAGAGGCAGAGTTCACAGAGCAACTATTTACTAAACCACAACAAATGGTCTAGAGTTCCCGTCACTGTGCTCCTAAAATCACCACTGATGATAGTCACTGGGAAAATACTTTAGAGATAATATTTTTCATTCCATTTCTTTTGCAAGATTCATCATTCTGTAACAAAGAACAGGATTCCCTGCTCTTACTTTACTAGAGAGCATGTGAGACTCGCTTTATGTTCAACATCCACAAAATCCTCACACATTAAATTAAAAACGACCCAAATTATAAGAACAATTCTGAGAAGTATGAGGACATGATTTGCTAAAACCATGACTTTAGAAATCATAATTGTTTTTGACTTAAACAGAAAATTCTGGATTAGTTCTGAATTCATGCAATCAGATCTCAAGACCAAATCTAAAAAAGACTGCAAAGCAGTATACACTCACACTCAACTCCGGAGAAAGAAACACTTAGGAATTAACGCAACCAAACAGGGCGCAATCAAATCTAACTAAACTAATAACACATAAAAAACATGCTAACCTAATTTTCATTCAAACCCATTTCTGTACATGGAACGAAGAAAACGAAAACTGAATCAAACACACAAATACGATCAAACCCGGATGAACAATCCAAAAGCAGACATCAAACAGCAATGACCAAGAGCAATAACAACCTGAGATTAAACAAGAGTAAGAAAAACAGAACAGACCTTGGCCTCCTCTACAGAGAAGAAGATTGCATGAAAGAGGATGAGCTGAAGATAGATAGTGGTGGAGGGATGCTGAAAACTCTTAAACTATTCCAGTACAATACAAAGAAAACAAACAAACAAAACAATTAAATAAAAGGGGGTGAATGAGGACAAAAAGGATAGGGAACAAATGAGGGAAGATGGGGAGATGTGTGGATTAGTTTTTCAAGGTGGGCATTTCATATAAAATCGCATCCTTTCATGGAAATTGTGGAGTCATTCTCTAATTTTCTCATCCACTGACGTCCCTCATGTGTGGGAGAGAGAGAGAGAGAGAGAGAGAGAAAAAGCATCCAGTAATTTGCATTGTCATCAGAGGTCTCCTGTGGGTGGGCTCATATGATAGCCCATCAAGTTTTCAATGCTGACGTGGCATGCTCATTCTTCCACAAATTTCCAGGAATCTGTGGTAATCATTTTTCCGGGAAACAAATAAAATAATCTTCAATTTATCTACCTACAATACAATAATTTTTTTTTTTTAATTAATGTATTTAAAATACTTTTGAAAATCTAAGAAAAATTTGGGATATTTTGCCAGAAATTATAGAAAGTAATTCTAGTTTTGAATTAAAATTCATTTATAGATAGGCTTGATATTTTTTATTATTACCTTTTCGATTTGGCTTAAATAATGTGCGAATGTAACATAAGGTTACTGATCATCATTGGCCAACATTTATAAGTATATAGTGCATTATAAAGTAATATGTCAAATGAATATAATTAAAAACAAGAAATATTAATTATTGTGTAAAATAAAATAAAAATTCTTAAAGTATTTAAGTTAAAATAATAATTATTTGTAAAATTAGTTCAAAAGAATATCAGCTTTGATTTTTATTTTTATTTTTAAAAGTAAAATAATAGAAATTATATCATTTCAACCCAAATGGTAACTCTTGATGTTAATTCAGGTGATGGAAATGAATTAATATTTCAAATTATCTGAATATAAATGATAATTATTAAAATTAAAGGTTAATAAAACCTAACTCAAATTGTTTAGAGCTATGAGAAGAGGATTCAGGTTGAGAGTCTCATATTATGATATAATATAAAGTAAATAGATGTCAAAATTATTAAAAATTAAAAAAAGTAAATAAAGGACAATCGGTAATTATTGCTTAAAAAATTATATAATTGAGAAAAATAAAATAATTAACAATATATTAACTTTTTATTTTCATTTATCATAAATTGGAGGAGCTCTAATACGATAGATAACGACTCAATTATTATTAGGTAAGTCGTCACACCTTCCTTTTATTCATTTGAAATTAATTGAATCTTTGAGTCTATTAATTAAATAGTCAAAAAATTAAATACTTACTAATTAAATCTTTATTCTTCCATAATAAACTACATGTTTTGTAAAAACAAGGAATCCTCCCACTCAGTTAAATATCTGTCATTTATAGGAAAAGTTTGGGATAAAACATAAATGAGTTGATAAAGTTTCTAAAAAATGAAATAAATTGAAATAAAAAAAGTTATTTTCATTCATTTTTTCATTTTTCAACTTTTCCATATAAATAAATATTAATTTTATAAAAATAAATTATAAATATTAATAATTTTTATTTATAATTTTTTTACTTCTAATTTATTTAGAATTACATCATTGTAGTATTTATTCTTGGATTCTAACCTATGATTTCTTATCCCATCTTTTTACCATTTCAATCAGGCTGGATAGCTTATAGATCATATTTATTTTTAATAGAACTTAAGATTTAAAAACAAATGTCAATACTCTTCAATAAAATAAATAAATGTCAATAAAACCTAGTTCAAATGGTTTAAAACTGCTGTGGTGTGGGAAAGGAAATGCATCCAAGGTTCAAGTCATGATGAAAATGAATTTGTGAGAAGGTATTACAAGTGTTACAAATGAGGAGTTGGGAGATATGTGAATATATGCGCGATGCCCCCAAACCCGGCGTCTTTTTTTTTCGTCATCAGGCCCAGTTTATCATGACAAAGAAATCTTTTATCGCATAATTCCCCGTCCCGCTCTCACTCGCCGTGCGTGCCCGGGCCTTATATGTCACGCACGCCTACCGTCCGTCAGCACATGCATACCTCGCCGCGACACAACATGACGCCACACATCGCGGCACGCCGCCGCGACGCCAAACTCGCCGTAAAGACAGCCGGCTCGAGCCCAACTATGTCGCAACATGCGGACCGGCGTCGCCACGTAAATTCTCCTACTCTAACCAACTCTATCGCGACATGATTTCTCCTTGCCTTAGCCAACTCTGTCGCGAAATATAATTGTTCTGTCGCAACACAAAACCTCTCCATTGCCACACTGTCGCTGACACAAAGATATGTCAACATAAAGCCTCTCCACCATTGTTAATCTCCTCAAGCCACGACATAAAAACATTTTGTCGCAATAGAAAACTCCTGGCCTAGCAAATTTTGTCGCGACATAAAACCCTTCTATCACGACAAGAAGTCTCATTTCCCTGGCTGACTAGGTCACGACATAAAACACTATGTCACAACACCACTCTATTAAATCCTGTAGCGACATAAAATATTTCTGTAGCGACATAAAATTTCTTAGCCTCAGCAAAACTCTGTCACGACACAAATTGCTTTGTCGCAACACAAGGCCCCTTTGTTCACTCACACCTCGCCGCAACACAAAAATACTCAGGTCGCGACATGTCCCCCTTTGTCTTAATAACTCACGATTAAAATACCCCATCAAGACACAACCCCATGAAATCATCAATATTAAACGCTTCATACCCAAAAATCTCGACCTAACTAAGCCATGTCGCACCCTAACCTCTCGTCGCGGATCATCTCGCCGCGATGCTGAAACCTCTATCGCGAAATCAGTCATGACAGAATCCAGGAAAACCCCCGTTTAACAAAGAAAAGTCATGCTTATGGCGCTTCTATTGCTTAAGATCTAATAACCATGTCGTGACACAGGAATTCCTATCGCGACACAAAACCAGAAAAGAACTCTGTCGAGAGCAGGAATTCCCTGTCGCGACCCTAAACCAAAGAATATACCCGTTTCGCATTTCCGCACTCGTCGCACCAGAATCTCTGTCGCGAATTCAAACATGCAGTAGCCTATTTTTTTTGGCATTTCTTGCACTTCTACTCTCTCCCAATGCATTTAATTCAATACTACCGTCTATACATATTATATAAAGTAATATAAAACGTGGAAAACTTTTCCAACACAATATTGAACAAGTCAAAATGTTTTTATTACAAACTGGATAAACCGTCCGTAATTCTAATGCACTACATACAAAGCCAAAATTTGGCCTTCTTCCAAACTTAAGACTCCTCAAATGTGTCCCTCTCCCTGTACCTCCAAAGACCTATAAATATTTTCCACAACGGGATGCCCAAGATGACTCCTCCTACAAGTCGCTTACCCCCACCTAAATACACATACAATGGAAAACACACAAGATATTCAAGGAAAATATATCTCTACTAAAATCTACATGTCATGCTCCTATGTCTCGAAATTAGCCGACTCTCTTCACACATGCATTTACCATGGGCGAAAATTGTTTTCGAATAAAGATTTTTTGTTTTCAAAACTCATCGGACAATCTCCGATATCAAAACCATCGACAACCTCCGAAATAAATCATCGTATACGCTTCGATAAGATTTGTCGACAACCCTTCTCGAAGATACTGACTGACATCCTCCAATATAATCGCCATCAAAACCATGTCATGCACTCACACTCGCTTTCACGACGCTCCCGCGCATACGAACGCGAATGTCATTTCATGTCAATTACGTTACACGACGCATAAGTACCATACGCAACATTAATAAATCACTGATAATTATATTTTCTACATATAATTCACATCCATCAAGTATCTCACGTCAATACATCATATAAGCACATATTAAGATGAGTTTTTTCACACAACTAACTTGTTATTCATTTTTCCAGCAATAACACATAAAAACAACACACTTAGTCCAATAATAGTCTAAAATCCGCCCCCCACCGCCTCGGGAAGTAGTCCCAAACATTCCAACGCGGTCCCAAAATTTCGTGGGACAACCGCACGGCCACCACTACCAAAGAACTACGACGCCATTAAACGACTCTAAAACCATCAACCAAAGCAGGAAACCTCTACCTCTCGAAATAGCGAAACCCGCATTCTCAGACCTACGCTGCCTCTCTGCTTCTAGACGAAATTACTTCTCTGTCTCGAATTAAACCGACGGCCCGATCCTCCGTAGATTCGGTATACGTAGATTCTCACTCCACTTTCCTTCTTTCTTTTCTCTTTCTTCTTTTCTTTTCCTCTTTTTCCTTCTCTCCCACCTAACTGATCTAACTCGATCCTGAAATTCTCTCACCTTCCTCCTCTACACGTCCCTTCCTCATTTTTTTCTTTCTCGATCTTATCTAAAGACTCAGATTTTTCTAAGAGCATTTAATACTATCATTCGTCACCCCTTATACTTTCCTTTGTTTTCTGACTTATCTCTCCACACATAACATACGCCTTAACGCGGCTCCATGTATATTTTCTCTTTTCAATTATTTATGTCATGTGTCACACTGACACGATTGTGCCAAGAATTGCTACACCATATGGCTCTCATGCCATGTGCACCCTACATGGTCATGCTATGTGACATCACTCCTTGTGTAACCCAATACCTCGAAAAATGCGAAATTTCGACTATCTCGACCACGAAATTCACTGATAACTGATTTCATGGCATCGCATTCTAGCGCGAACCGCTTCTCACGAACCGGCATCTAAAATCCGCGATTCAACATACTATTACGATAATTAATGCTATTACTCTTTTTCTTTAAAAATCGAACTTTTCCAAATTTTACAATACGTATTTCTAATATATGTCAAACAAGTTAAAATTATTTTTGGTGCAAAAATAGAAATAACTATAAAAACAAATGTCAATACTCTTCAATAAAAAAAAATGTCAATAAGATTTAGTTCAAATAGTTAAGAACCAAAATGGGTATGAAAAAAGGAAGGATCGATATGTGTATTTCTAATATCTATCCCATAAATAAATTATTTTTTAGTATAAAAATAGAAATAACTATAAATAAATTCCTTGGGATGAAAAGACCCGTGTGGTTGTCTTCCCTAAATTAATGTCCTTTCTTTAAATTATAATTTTATATAATAACTTTTAAGTATTCGCCTTATTTTAGTATTCGATGAACATGTTCAATTAGTACTATTGAATGACCTTGCTAAACTATACTTTTGAATCTTAACCGATCAACTTATTTAAAATCGAACTCGTATTTTACTTCTTAACGATCATTAGGCCAAAGAGGAAAATAGGGTGTCGACATGGGGGATAGCTTTCGTGCACGTCAATTAATCTCATGAGCCCAATGAGAGAGGGAGAGAGAGAACACAGCCTCACAAAATCCAATGAAGATAGAGGCCAATTAGGCCGAGGAGGTCTTGATTTACATACAAACAGTCAGCCAGTGGCCTGCTATTGATGCCCCCATGTGAACTACAAATACGCTTTCTCAACTGCGCCCCTCTAACCCGTGACTCTCTTCTTTCCCCCATTTAAAACCATATCCCACATTTCCAAAAATATTCTCTTTTTATTATTTTATTTGCCATCACTTTCTTCCTATTTAATATCAATATAGTAAATTGTCGAATCTACTACTATTTTTTATGTTTTACCTTTTTTCAAAAGGCTAAACACCTAAGTTAGACATGGTGATTATTTTTATAGTATTTTATTTTTATTTTTTAGGTTTAGATTATTTTGATGTAACAAATAAAATATTTTCAGCATGAAATTGATAGTTTTTGGCATTGATGAATCATCTAGTCTTCCTACCAAGTAGATGTTGATTATTCTTTTGATGCAATGTGGTGATGTTCAAAGCATTATTTATGTTAATACATTGAAAATTTTCATTTGAAGTGTCAAATTAGAACTCTTCGCGATTTATATTCGAAATGCTCAAAATGCATACAAAAATAATATTTTTTTGGTTTTATAATACAATGTTACAGACTATTTAGAAGATTCAAATTACTCAAAATTGGTGGCTTTCAACATTCTTTTTTCTATTGCAACTGTCTCATAGGCAAAAGATTGCTTGATTTCCAAATATTCAATTCCCCTCTCCTCCTTTTTATTGGATTTTTTTTTTATCATTCAATATAATTTTGACTTTAAATCAATGGTTTGTTAACTTTGATCGTTTATTTTTTTTATTTTGCCATAGCTTATTTCTGTAATCCCTCATCCCTTTACTCTCTTAGCCATGAACTGGATTAAGTTTCCATTTTTTGGACTCAATTCGCTATTTGTTATTTTAACTTTTATTATTATGGAAAATAAGATATTTAAATATTAGTTTTATATATAATGTCTTTAGATATTTGAATATATGTATTTTTTTTATATTTTTTCATTTTTACATTTGAAAATATGCATTTGAATTGTTACTTTGGTGTTTAATTTAATTTTGGTTTCATCAATCTATTTTTTTAATGATTAATTTTTTATATCATTTAATTATATAAATTAGATAAATATAATAATTATTTTATAACAATGATAATAATAAATTATTTATCATTTTAATTTCACATATGTTAAGACATTATACATATATTATACAAATATTTTTTATTTTATTATTGATGGTGTTTTTTCTATTGATACAGTAATGGTTCCTGAGTTCACTCCAGCCTGGCCCATTGGACTGCATCGACGTACAACCCGCAACCTATCAAACGACTGGCCCGACGGGAAAGGCCGGCCGCCTCCGACGCCAAGCTTAGTTTCTTTCTAGCTTAAAATGAAAGAATTCAACCCGTTGATACAAGTAGACTACATACCTTTTCGCTGAATGGTTCAAAGATTACCGTGGGTGATCACGATGACTTTCATAGGATGCATGAGTACGACATCTTCCCACCTGGGTAAAGGGAATCTCCTCTTTCCCATCGGGAATCAGATGAGATAATTAGGAGAGTCGCGACGCGAGGATCCTTCTTCCCTTCAAAGAGGTATCTGATCGTGAGATGAAGGTTTTCTCCTTCTACACCACATCCAATCGACAAATGGGATTATCCCCAATACTGTCCAACCCACTCGGCTTAGTTTCACTCTAGGCTCACCCCATGCTGGATTTATGTCACAATGATCACTTCTCGCTCACACGGTGGATTTTACTCACTACATCAACGGATGTCACTCACAGAACCGATTTATAAGACTATCGTCAAATTCTCAATAAGCGAACTGGGCAAGGGCATAATCGCGTTGATCGAAAGCAACGAATTCCACATGGCCGAACAGGGTTTGTTGGTCTAGGCTTGTTGCCGTCAATCGCATTTCAATAATGATGGTTTTTTTCGATTTTCAGGTCTATTTCAAATGGGACGCTTCCAAATATTTTTAAAAGCACCCACGAACCATATTCCTTGTTCTTCAAACTCTTTTTCATCGTGGTCTTTGATTTTTCTTTCGAATCTTCGATCATCGCCAAGACTTCTGCGATTTTCACGTTTCTATCTCGCTTCTGGAGGTCACTTTTATTTTCTTCCCTAGTTTGGTACGTCTTCCTTCTTCTACCCCTGTTAACCTTTTCTTATTCTGGATTTATGGGTCCTCTGGTCACTTGGGTTATTCTCCTCAGACTTCACCTAATCATACTGCATTTCCTCTCTAGCCCAATCATTCTTCTAGTTCACAAGATGTGGGAAGGCCCATCGAGGAGTCCGAGTCACGACTGGACAGCGGAATCCCAGAAATTCACGTGGTTGATAGAGCCCCTTCAATGTGGGTGTCAATATCCGTCTCGCCCGGCAAAGGCAAGGGAAAAATTAGTGAGATTAGTACCCTAGCGGTTCCGAATACTGAGGGCTATCAGAAGTAATATGCTGACGCTGGTCCTAGTCGTCGAGCCCTCTTTATGAAAAACTCGTTACTCGCTATAAAACTCCTCCCGGGCGCTCGTCTGTGCCCCTGATCTTCTCACCTCCTATATACTTCAGTTACCAAGACGGTTTCCGCTTTCGCTTTACTTCTCGAGAAAGGTCATCGCTTTCCCTTGCACCCCTTTATTAAGAACGTCTTACAGCACTTCAACATTTGCCCTTCCCAACTTTCTCCCAATTTCTGGGGTGTTTTGGTCAACCTTCCGTCATTTTGAGTGTGGGCCTCCCTAGTTTCCTTAATATAGCTCATGACTTTTTTAATGTGAAAGAGGTCGCATGTGGCTTTGTATATTTTTCAAATGGTCCAACGCCTACCGATCATTTACCTTCCATCCTCCCACAAACATGAAGGGAGCGTTATTTCTTTATCGGTGATCGCAACTGAGTACAACCCCGTCGACCGTGGGATAGCTGCATTTCGACAAGATAATCACTCCTAGAGAATCTCGCGTGAGTTTCCGTCCCGTATTTAGTCGGTTAGCTTTTACAAGTTATAAGGTGTTCTTAACTTTGCTTTGGTTGTGTTGCCTTGAGCATCCATCAGCCTGGTCGAGGATAGGAGGTGACGACCAGGTTGGCGAGTGTCTCCCGAATTTACTCACGAGTTGATTAGATCCAAATATTCTGGGCCTTACGGTGTAAACCCTCCTAGGCCCCACTGTGGGCCCCTCACCTTCTGTTATGAAGCCTTCTTGGCTGAGAGCCCTCTGCACGAGTGAAACCTACTCGGAAGAGCTTCAAGCTAGGGTTGAGTCGTTGGCAAAAGAAAGCGTTATGCTTGGCTGAGCTCCCAAAGCCGACCTTGCGATTCGGTGAATCCGAGGTTGGAACATCTTCTCGATAAATATTTGCCCGAAGAGTGAGGTCATCGACCAAATCCAGGCGAGAAGATGGTGCCTCCTCCCATGGTCGAGGTGTCCCATTCAGAAAAATCCTTGGGAGGTCAAACCTCCTGGAGTTCTGCTTATTCTGTTCGGATTGTTGAAACTCAGCTTCCTCCTGGCAATTAGAAGACGAGGAAAGGGATTGCTTGGGCCAGGATCAGGGACTTCAGCCCACTTACTAATTCGGAGCTTAGTCGAGGCTGTATACGTCAATTCTACGGGTTCGACCTGAAGAGTTAGTATATGTCGGATTGAGGAGGCTCACAGCCTTATCGCAGGGCGCCTTGTATGTCGGACCGCTATTTGTTCGTCTTATCTTTGATTCGAGTTGGCTACCTTTGTGCTTATTTGCGGGGTGGGCGCTACTGCGTAGAAAACTGGCGAGGGCTTGTTTTGAGGGTGCCGGGCGGTAGGGCGTCTCAAACGAGGTTGCCTCCACAGGCCTCGGAGAGAGCCGACCTACGAGCTCAGGTCGACCACTGGCCGGATCTGAGAACAGATCCGACCTGAAGCATACCTAGACGGCAAAATCGTGAGTTGAAGAACAGGAAAAGAAAGCTCGAGATAAGCTGAGGGATGCCGCTTACGAGTTGCGAATGGTCAAGGATGAGCTGCCAATCGCCAGGGAGGAGCTAAAGGCCGCCGGGGTGGCTGCACTGGGTAGTCCAAGGTCGACGACGAGACGAGCGAGGAAGGCTCACAATTGGCTAGGGACAGTGCGTCTCAAAACCACGACAGGCGGGTGCGAGAGGTCTCTAGTAGGAAACACTTGAGTGGGGCGCTGAACAAAAGTCTGCAGACCGTGGTGAACTCAGGCGGCAAGCCTTGGTTCGTTAAGAAGGAGGGGGTATGCAGGAGCTAGGGACAGAGGCCTTCTGATTATGGGCCTTCGGGTGGCTTGCTTTTCGGCGAAAGGCTTCTAAAGTCTTCCCGGGTTTGAGCTTCAATTTTCCAGTTCCCACTGAGGACAAGGTGGGAGAATCTTACTCTGACGAGGAGGATGGCCTTGGGGTGTCTTGGTGTCCACGGCTCACGCTCTTCTTCTGGCGAGCCAGGTGGGGTGGGGTTGCTCAAGCTCAGGCCCATGATACTTAGGCTTTCCTAGTTGTCCTTTTTTTTTTTGTTAAAGGCGATTCTTAGGCTCTGTGTGACAATTTTGACCTTTGTTGGCCAATGCGTGTATTGCGCTTTACAGATCTTTTGCCTTTCTCTTTTCCTTTATGAGCCCAGAGACCGGGCTAATATAGCAACCTGAACACTATGATTTCGGCTATGAGGTCGGTACATCTTTGACCACTTTGTGGCTGAGTTCTTGGGCTCATAGAAGCTGAGCTAAGGCTCCTCTTGGAGAAGACTGGGTTATGAGGCTCCTTTGGACTCTGAGCTACATGGCTCTTTAACATTTGAGCTCCTAGGTTCTCATTGAGGTCTGGGGCCAGCCTGGCCCCCTCATTTCTTGGAGCTCTTAAGCGGGCTCCACAGCTCTTTTGAACGGAGCTACATGGCTCTTGACGAGCTGAGCTACTAGACTCTTAACAAACGGAGCTACTAGGCTCTTAACAAACTGAGCTACGCGACTCTTTTGAACTTTGAGTTACGTGGCTCTTTCGTATCCGAGATCCTGGCTCATGACCGAGAGGGCGAATGCCCCGGGAACCAGCAGCTCGAGTTACATGGCTCTTTGTGTCAGGCTCCTGGCTCTCGGCCAGAGCGACTACGTGGCTCTTGTGAACTGAAGCTACATGGCTCTTTAATATCAGCTCACAGCTCATGGCAGAAGCCCCATTAACAAACCACAGGCTACATATGGCTCTTTGTCTCAGGAGCTCTGGCTCTCGTCGAGACTAAACTCGTGGCTCTTGAGAACTCACGAGCTACTGGCTCTTTGATATCAGGGCTCGGCTCTGTGAACTTAGCCTACGGAATAACAAACTAAATTGCATTGGCTCTTTAATGTCAGCTCTGGCTCATGATGAGCCCGGGCTCTTGGGCTCTTAACAAACTTTGAGCTCACATTGGCTCTTTAATATCGAGCTCCTGGCTCTCAGTCAGTGCTCTGCCCAGAACCCCGTCAGACCATTGGCGGATCAAGGCCCATTCGGGGTGAGTTATATCTTGGGACTCTTTGCACGAATTTTTTTTTTTTTTTTAAGCTAGAACTTGTACACACATGGGTATGGCCCACATCTTATAACGTCAAAATATCTATGTACAAAATAAAAGCTACTCTTAGTAGTGGTGTTTCTGATTAATCTATACACATACCTTTGAGTCCATTTACATATACAAAACTTTACTTTTACATTTTCAATTACATATTCGAATGTGGGAACCTGTGATGAACCCTTACTAGTGTGTTGGCCTGGAAATTTGTATGCGGATGTTTTGGGCGTCTTCTCCTGGCACACGGTTCAAAAGCGGTGCTAAGCTTTGCGGCAGTGGGAAGCTCTATCTCTCGAAACCTGAATAACGGTCGCAATTAACGAGATATCACTAATCTTCGAGATTCATATGCTCATTACCTTACATAATTGTTCACCGTAACCAACTTAAGCTTGTTCAGGTCTCTCATATAGTGCGAACTTATACTTATAACAATCTTATACTTACTTAGGAGTCCTTATGGCGGACTTATCTATTATTTTGGATACCTGCTCATAGCAAACTTATTCTTGTCGGATCTTTATCGCATAATGGTCGGATCTTATCTTCATAAATGAACTTGATAACTAAGCCGGATCTACTTGACCAGTTTGCCGTATGTTGTCGCGAGCCCATACATGTACTTATAC